>CM035420.1:117989789-118007289 GCA_020310875.1 Ceratopteris richardii
AAGTTAGTTGGCGAATATTTCCCTGCTTGGCACTATCTGGGATATCGTCGGGTGCGAACTGTGTAGCAGAGGTTGGTTCCCGTGAGGTGTGGTGCTTGATTTCAGCATTATAGTCCGCCATCAAGACACAAAAAGGAACATACAGGTCGTCGGAGGTGCCGATCCACCTGTGATGAGAGAGGTTCCTAAAATAGTCCGATTTTATGACCACCTCTTCTAAACGTGACATCGATGCTATCTGGACTGCCACCCTATCATCATGTGTTGTGGCCACTTTTTCCAATTTCTGCATCCATTCCGGAGCCTCTATTTCCAGGGTGTCCATGCTCTCTGCTGTCTGCTTGCCTCCAGGTGCTGGCATCGGGACGTACGTGTCCTCAAAAGTTTCCTCTACTTCGATTGGCACTAGGTTTTTAGGTTCTGGTTCTGCCAAGGGGGAGGGTTGTCGTTCATATACAAGCACTTTCTTTTGCAATTCTTCGAGTTGTGCTTTGAGCGCTGCTACTTCGTCAGTTGTGTCAGCTGGGGGTGGGACTTCTTTGGGTGGTGCTGGTTGAGCTTCCAATCGCCTTCGTAGTTCGTCTCTTTCCTTTTCTAAGGCTGCATGGGCTTCGAGGAGATCCGCATGGGTTTCCAATATGATCTGCATATTGTCCGAGGGAATAGCCTTAAATCTCTCCGGGTCAATTTCCTGTTGGGAACCTTCCATGGCTAACTCCAAGTTCTCTTCATTTTGTGTCTGAAGCCGTCTATTTTCTTCTAGGGCTGCAGACATATGCTTCCGTAATAGAGCCATGTTGCGGCGGAGTTTTAGGTTCTCTGTGATTTGTGAGTGTAGCAAATCATCCATATGTTGTCTTTCTTCTGCATTTGGTTGCGGTGGATTTGCCACAAGTTGCTCATGCTGTTCTTGTAATGCACAAAACTGCTGTTGTAGTTGATGCTTTTCGTTTTCTAACTCAACGAATCTTCCTTGTAACTCCTCATGTCTCTTGAATAAACTTGTATGCTGAGCATCAAGGTGCTGATAGTGTTGTTGTAACTGAGACATGCACTGATACATATTATTGAATACATTATTAATGGGGATGGATGCAGGGAGGGTGTTATGTGCAGAGGGGAAGGGAAAGGGGAAGGGAAGTGTGAATGCAGTGCTGGAAAATGGTGAAGTGGGTGGTGGGGGAATGGGAGAGTGTGGTGGTATGGGGGGAGGGAGAGGTGCGGTGGAAGGTGATATGTCCATAAAATCCGTGGTGAAAGCAGTAGTGGGAGTGATTATGAATAGTGGAACTGTGGGAGCAGTGATTGTGGTGAATGTGTACAGTGGTGTGTGCAATTGTGAATGTGAACTTCCCGAAAGTGTGGGTGGGGGAATGGGGATGTCAGTAGATGTCGTTAGGATTACAGTGTTAGTGGGGGTGTATACACGGGAGGTGTTGAGAGGATGTGTGGGTTGATTGGCGGTTTGTGCTTCAGTCATGGCGGTGGGTTCGGAGGCGGTAGCGGTGGTTGTTACATTGGTCATGGGAGGTGAATGTGGTGGAGAGGGAGGCGAAGGTGGTAAGGGAGGTGATGGAGGTGCACTTGATATATGGGCTTCCTCGGTGTCGTGAGCGGTGTGTGCAGTGCCCGTGGTTGTGGGGGTGCCTTGTGGTCCTGATCCTAATACATTCATTTGTTTCCCTGCTCGTGGGGGACGTCTTCCATATCTTCTTTCCATTCTGCGTGATTGTGCCAGGGCCGTCTGCACTGCCTCAAGTACTCCTAGGGCATCAGATATCATATCTAGTGTGGCACGATATTGTTCGTCAACTCCCTCCTCCTCAAGGATTTGGTGCATGATAGCCTTTCCTGCTGCAAGGGATAACTTATGTTGTTGTTGGACCCTGTTGATGGTATCGTGGAGCTTTTTCAACTCTTTTGTATATGCTGGGGCACCCTCTAGCTCCTGCATAACTTCTTGCTCATAGTCATGCGCCCCTTCATCAGAAAATCCTTCCTGTTCATCCCCGTGGTCTCCTTCTTCATCTTCCACTTCTACCACTTCTGGTTGTCTTGTCTGGGGTTGTTGTGTAGCCGTTTGTTGTCCACTACCCTGCTCTGCCTCAACTTCCGCATTAATTGCTTCTATAATTTTGGCCACTTCCTCATCCGTTAGATCTTCCAAAGTAAATCCGTGAGGAAATTCCAGATCAGTAGGTACTGGTGGAAACACAAGGTTCGGGCCATCTGTGCTCTGCCTGGGTAACCTTATAGTAAATGGCTTCACTCTTCGAGGAAGTCTTGGAGTTGTTTCTGGTGTTAGGGTTGCGCCGCGGGCTTGTGCACAAGGCATCTGTACGGTGCCTCTCATCTTCTTTGAGGGAGGTCCTACGGCTGACAATCTGCGTTGAAATTCCTATGCTCTGGACCAAATGAGTGCCCTTTGCACCGGTACATCATAGGCGAGACATCTATATGCAATTCTGGTAAGCGCACAACATCCGTAGAGTACAGATTTTTGCTTCTTATACCATCTTTGATGAGCCATATGAATCTGGTCTATAATCCAGTGGGGCATATTGATTGTCAAATCAAAGGCATCCGCTAAGTAGAGGCTAAACCAGATCTTCTTGGGAGGCATTGTGAACTTGTCTTGCGCAGGGAATGCGAAATGTTGCATGACCAACCGTAAATGAATGGCGATCGTAGGAGTCATCGCTACCATGTCCTTTAACTTTGTCAGATTCCTGTTCTTCATATTATCAGGGACCATAGTCTCTTTTTCCGTAGGAATGTGCATACCGTTCATGTCGAGAGCTTCCCTCACCAAGTTGATAGTCAAGCGGAAACGCTTCATCTCATTGCCCCTTGTGAGTGATGAGAGTACAAAGGAGCTGTATCCTTTTTTGTCTTTGCTTGGAGTGAGAGTGCTAATAAGGTATGAGCACCTTAGAAAATCGGGCTTTGGTAGTTGGAACTTGAAATAATCATATAGCCCAGCCTTCTTCCATATTGGCTTCAGTCCTTCGTTATTCTGTAGCTTTTCAAACTCTCTAGTAAAGAAGTGGTATCTGCGCCAACGTCCATTGAATTCTACTTCGGACTCCCACATGTATGTGCCTTCACCCAAAGGTCCCGCAACATCACTGAATCAGTGTGAGGTTTTGCCCACCGGCATTGTGTGACCCTGTGGCGGATTCTGAATTGGTATGGCATGTAATGCCCTTAATGCCGCTGGTCGTTCCTTTAATTCCTCCTCCACCGGAAGGCTTTCAATGTCCACAATTTGGGGGCTGGTGCCTGCCTGGGAGCTAGTTCCTACCGTATCTGCCATGTTACTTCTTGCTGCCTGTCTCTGTGAGAATATACAAACATGTGTTAACATTGTACAGGACAAGAGAGAACCGTTGTTGCTCCCATTACAACATTAACACAAGGGTTGGGAGAGATTAATGGGTTAGTAAGTGCTTGGTGTGAGTGTGTGTGTGGTTAGGAGTTCAGTACACCTAAGAGCTAAGTGGAATGATGTAGTGTGATAGTGATGGGATTAGTAGGTTATCATGGATTTACATTTGGGGTCCGGGGGTTTGTTACAAGTCTTAGGCTGCCAAATGTAGTGGATGGGTTTTGCTTTTGGTTTCGTAGAGACTCTCGAGAGCTTTATGGGTGTGTCGGCTTGAAAATGAGACTTTTTAGGGACCCATTTACAAATGATTCTGTTCGTGCTCATGGGCCTTGGTGTGTTCCTGAGTGTTGGACACGAGTGGATGCCAGCTGTGCGAGTGAATAGATCATACTGTTTAGGGTGTGGTCTTGGTGTAGCTATTTGAGCCCGCAAACAAGCCTTAGGCACCCAAATTTGTCTTGATTGTGGGCTGGCCTTCATCGACTTCTTGGGCACCCAAATAGACTTCATGTTAACAGATGAGCTTTTGAAAGACTTCTTATTAGTATCGTGTTGTTGGTTACTAATAAGAGGCTTTGACCGTGTGGTTGGCTTGAGTGCAATCGGGTGCTCGCCTTTCCGCACCCATACTTGTTCCACTAGCTGAGACACTTTGCTGCGCCGGTACTTTTGATCTCCAACATAGGTATTACTCTGCTTCTTCTGCCTTTGATCCACCTTTGGTTGCCGCTTCTCCCTGACCTCTGGAAAAGAAGGGAGTTCCGTCGCATTCCTGACTCCTTTTTTGCAACCATCATTCCTCTGCAACACAGAGTTTTGGACAAGAACAGCATGGTCATCTTCATGTGTACTCCTGGAAGGACCAGGAGTGTGTGCCTTCCCTAGTTCCTTAAGTGCTCCATTCTCTAACTCTACTGTAATTCGACTATGATTGACCCATACCTGAAGAAGTCCACTTCTTAGGTTTAAGTTGACTGCTTGGTCATAAATCCAGTCTTGACCCAGGACAAGGGGTTCCGTGAGGTCCTCGTCTTGGCATACTAGCACTTTAACTGTCATTGCCTCATCATGAATATAGAGGGGAAGTTCCACCTCGCCCATGCAAGGGGTTTCCACGCCTCCCAATCCTATGAGATATGCTTCCACAGGATTGACAGTTAACTGCAACTCTTGACAGTAAGACGATTTAACAGCACTAGTGGCTGCACCTGAGTCAACCAAGGCTCTTACAGTCCTTGCACTCTTTCCTTGTCCTATATCTACGGTTATGAAAGGACGTCGATTAGTTATCCTATGTGAGCTCACACCTGAAACTTCACACATAGCTACGTCATATCCTTGATCTGCATATGCATTTTGCCTAAGGTGCTCTCTACCTTGTCTTCTTAATTTCATTCTCCTTATGCGCTCTAGGGCTTCCGCTTGAGCTTCTTCTCGAATCCGCTTTTCTTCTTCCTTGCGTTTCTTGGCGATATTGAGTCGACTTAGCATTTCCTCTGTGAGAGGTTCCTGATATAACTTGACTCTGCATCCGCTGATATAACTTGGAAGAACATCGCCTTCTAATGTGGCTAGTTGCACTGCTCCACTTGTTGAGATCCTATTGATGATCATAGGTCCGTAGCCTCTCTTTTCTAGCTTCCTTGCATGTTGTTTCAATGTGTAGACTAAAACTAGATCTCCTGCTTTCAAGCCGTTATCCTTCACATGGGCATCGAAGTATGCCTTCTGTCGTTTCTTTGCTGCATATATCCCTGCAGCTGCTCTCAGTCTTGTTTCTCCTAATCGTTCAAGGTCAAAAAGTCTAGAGGAGAGTTCATGACCCGTCCATTCGTGCTCTTGTGCTACCTTCAATGTAGGTATCAGGAAGTCCAAGGGTAGCACTGCGTTTTGGCCAAATACCATCTGAAAGGGGGTGGCTTGGAGTACCGTTTTGTAGGCGACTCGGTATGCCCAGACAGCATGGTGTAGCTGTTTGTCCCAATCAGAGCGTTTATTGTTTACTAATTTCGTCAGTACATTGCATAAGATCTTGTTGGTGCTCTCAGCCTGGCCATTAGCTTGGGGGTGATAGGGGGCAGACTTCTTATGAACTACCAAGAATTCTTGGAGTAGATTTTCAATCACTTCGTTCAAGAAGTGAGTACCTCTATCACTTACAAGCTCTATAGGTAGCCCATATCTTGTGAATACATTCTCAAATAAGAACTTAGCTGTTGTTTGAGCATCGTTCTTCGTTGTGGCTTTTACCTCTACCCACTTTGTTAGATAGTCTGTTGCAACAATGATATATTCTGCATGGGAACCTTTAGCTGGGGGATTAATAGGACCGACGAAGTCTATTTCCCACTTAGAGAATGCACGTCCACCCATCATAGGTTTCAATGGCATCTCATCTTTACGTATAGGATACTGAGTTCTCTGACAAACATCACATCGTTTCACATAGGTATGTACATCCATGTGAAGGGTTGGCCACCAGAAGCCCGCAAATAGAATTGCTTTGATCACTCGATCTGGTCCAAAATGTCCTCCTGCTATACCTTGGTGAGCAGTTTCCAAGATCTTGAGATATTCACTTTCATGGACACATAGCCTTAGGTAACCATCTTTACCACGCTTATATAGATTATCACCAATGAGTGAGTAATCCTGGGCTTCTTGTTCTAAACTCCTTTTCCTAGCCAAGGTCATATCTGGAGGGAATGTTTTTGTCCTCAGGAAGGATACTAATGGTTCACTCCAATCTGGCACTATGGACACTTGATAAAGTGTGGCATGTTCCACAGGTGGTTTAGTGCGACAGATTGGGCATTCCTTGCACAACTTTTGGACATCAGCTTCCATAGTTGGCCAATGCACTCCGAGTCTCCTGAGTGTCTGTAGGGTTCGTTGTTTTGAGTAGTGTTGCTCTAATGCACCTACATGTGCTAATTGCAACCACTTCGCATACTCGTCCTCTTCTACACAACAAGCCAAGATCCCTTGATCTGTGTGCTTGTACATACTTCCCGCCATGATGTGGTACTTTTGGGCTTTCACAACCTTTCTATTCTGTGTGTTTACTACTGGATGGTTAAGCCCATATGTCAATACTGGCACTAATGGCTTAGCCCACTGCGGTACCACTTCCAAGTTAAACAAGTAAGCATCAGGAAGGTCATCTGATACTCCTTGTGGGGCTTCTCCCGATGTGAGCCTAGAAAGGTGATCAGCTCTCAAATGAGTTCTCCCTTTTCTCACCACTACCTCAAAGTCATATTCCATTAGTAAGAGAAACCATCTTACTAATCTTCCTGTATTGCATTGCTTGTTTACGAGGTATAGCAATGCCTGATGATCAGTAAAAAATTTAAACTTATTTGCAAGCAAATAGTGTCTAAATTTCTTGACTGCATATACCATGCCTAATCCTTCTCTCTCTGTAGTGGTGTAATTTCGTTCAGCTTCATTCAATTGTCGACTAGCATAGGCAATTGGAAGATCCATATTACCTTCACCAGTAGGTTGTGCAAGCACACATCCAATGGCATAATTGGATGCATCCACATGAACATGGAATGGTTTATTCCAATCTGGTGTGGTCAAGATTGGTGCTGAACATAATCTTCGTTTCAGCTCCTGAAAGGAATTCTCGCATTCATCAGTCCACTCAAAGTTAGTCAGAAGTCCGTACACGGGCTTTGCAATGACGGCATACATGTGAATGAACCGGCGGTAGTAACCACAATGCCCCATGAAAGCTTGTACTTCCTTAACATTCCTTGGCCTAGGTAGCTCTGCTATGGCTCTCACTTTCTCTTCGTCAGTAGATATGCCATTCTTTGACACTATGTGCCCTAGAATCTTGCCTTGCCTGACCATAAAAACACATTTTTCTGGGTTCAGGCAGACCTGATATTCTCTGCATTTGTCAAAGATTTGTCTGAGTTCGGGGATATGGGTTTGTCTAATGTTGGAATGAGCACAAAGATCATCAACATAGACTTCTAAGTTTTTCCTCAGGAACTCCTTGAATACATGGCACATTAGTCTCTGGAAGGTAGCTGGTGCATTGGTGAGCCCAAATGGCATTACCCTAAAGGCAAATATGCCCCATTCTGTGGCAAAAGCCGTTTTATGCTGATCTTCTGGTGCAATGGCCACTTGATTGTAGCCCGAAAATCCATCAAAGAAGCTGTATACTTCCTTGCCTGCTACTCTTTCTAAGAGATGTTCTGTGATGGGAAGTGGATAGTTATCTCGGATTGTGGCTGCATTGACCTTCTTCAAGTTAATGCATACACGCAGCTTGCCATTCTTCTTGGGCACCACTACAATGGGGGATACCCACTCAGTGTGCTCAATTTCATAGATAAATCCAGCTTCGACCAGTCTATCTATCTCTTCTTTAATCTTAGCAGCGTAATTATCGTTATATGTGTAGGGCTTTTGCTTAGAGGGTTTAGCATATGAGGTCATGGGGATGGTGTGAGAGCATATGTCTGGGTCAATACCCTTCAAATCCTTGTAACTCCAAGCGAATACATCTCTGTATTCTCTTAGCAAGGCTATTAACGCATGCTCTTCTTCCTCTGTTAGGTCATGGCCTATGTACGTGCATCTCTCCTCTCCTTCTTCTAGGGCCACTACTATTTTTTTGGTGGTTTCTTTGTTATCATAGGCCTCTCCTACTTGTGCCTCTCGTTTAGGCATTCTTATCATGACTCTCCTGTCGTTTATCTCATACTTCTTAAAATTTTCTAGGACCTCAAACAAAGATTCTTCCTCTTCGGGTGAGACTTCTCTCTTCTTTCTTTTCTTTCCTCCTTCCTTCAGGGTCACATGTGTGGCTAGTCTTACATCATTTGTAAGCTCTCCATGCTTCTGGGGTTGAAATTCTACTTCATGGAAGTATTCTTCATCTGATGCAAATGGTGGGTCCATAATGATTGACTCTAGATCGGAGTCACTTGCATCCTCAAATGTATCAGGGCTAGGTTCGCATTCTTCTAGAACTGCCTCTCCCATGATTGGTTCTATGGAGAAGACCGAAATGTCATAGCCATCCTCATCACAGTGAGGTGTCCATTGTTCCTCATTTATGGCTACATCCATGGTTGCTAAAATTTCTGCCCAGCCGTGAGGTTCAAATTCCTCATCAGGAAAGATTACAGGTGCATAGGCTGGGTCTTGAATTGATCTATGGTTTTCTTTGGCACCTATATCTCTGGCCTTTTCTCTTTTCTCCGCTTCTACTGCTACTTTGCACATCCATAAGTGGGTGTCTTCATGCATCCACGAGGATCCTGACCCTATGGAATGCACCGATTCTGTATCATCTTTGGCTCTATGGATGGGATTCCATTGGATGGGAGGTACATCTCTATGAGAGTAATCCTTGAGATTCACTTTGGTCGTAACACCCAAGTGTTGCAGGTACAAAGAATTGGTTCCCCAATCCTGTACCACTTGCAACTGTCGCATAAAAGGTCGTCCCAAAATCATCTCATAGGCATGATTTTTGCTAAAGTCACATATAGCAAATGTATGTTCGAACTCAACTCCACATGTAGTGAGAGTTATTCCTTCTAACAACCCTAGGGGTCTCTCTATGTGACCATCGGCCATCTGCAATTTCATTCTCGTTGGCCTGAGTGCTGGCTTGCCCCAACGCTTCCATAGGGAAGTGGTGGCAATTGCAACTCCTGCGCCTGAGTCCAAAATTGCCTTGGTGGTGTATTCCTGGTAGGTAATGGGAAGATAGGTGTTCCCTTCTTCACCTTCACACATATCTCTTATCTTATCCAAGGGTATCTCTGGCACTGTTCTCTGGGATCCTACCTGGGAACGAGGTTTGGCTATTTCTGGTACTTGTTTGGCTACATGTTTCCATAATTCAGGTCTAACCTTGAGTAGCTCTTCCAACTTGAGATTGCACTGCACTTTAGTGTTTTTCACTACCTCTGTGTTCCTAGGTAAGACTGAGTCCTCATTTCGTACCATGACCGTGGGGGCTCTCATACAAGTAGATTTAGTTTCCCATGGGCCTGTGAAGTGGGGTAACTCTTGTAGAGAGTTAGACTCAAAGTCTAGTCTTCCCTGAGAGTGGGTGTTCTCCTGCTCTTCATAAATGGATGGGATGTCTTGTGGGAATTGATCGTGTGCATCATCCACAAGTTCGATAGGAGGAGGGACTTCACTCTCATTAGCCCATTTGTCTTCTTGAATCTCTCGTAGAAATTCTGGTGTGAATCGATTCATAGAAGAAGATGTGTCTGGCTTCGTAGAGTTAGGCACATAGGCTTCAGGCATATAGGCCTTTTGGGCAGGAAGACTTGCTCTTTCACTTGCCTTGTCCTTTAGTTGAGAGGTGGGTTCCTTTTCTGATTGTGCAATCAGCTTTTCTATTCTCTCTAACAGTCCATCAAAGTGCAACTGTGTCTTCGCTGAACTAGAGATGTTAAAGAGGCGACTGGCTTCAAACATGGTCTGAGCCAATTCCACCATCTTAGCACAAATTTTGGTTCGTTCGAGCTCTAGTTCTGCTCTAGGGTAACACTTTTCATGATCAGTTACGTTTGGCCCTTCTTGGATTCTGGCTTGATATGCTTTAAGCATCATGTTTAGGTCCTCGGGAGTGGGATCTGCTAGGACTGATCCTACTCTAGGGGGTGGTGGATTTAGGTGAGGCGGGTTGGATGGTGGTGGGTTGGATGGAGATGGTATGGAGGGTGGCGGAGGAGGTGATATGGATTGAGGCGGGGGTGACCTGTGAGAGTCCGGTTGAGAGGTGAGCTCCACAACTCTGGCTTTTGTTTCTCTTATGCTTTCTTCTAATTCGTTCATTTTCTTTGCCCATTGTCTTTTCATTCTTTCACGGCTATCTCTCCATGCTCTAGTCCTTTTCTTGGTTATGCTCTCCGTTTCACTAGCTTCTAGGCTCTTTTCCTGTCCTATAGCTTGGTTTTGCTGCAATGCTTGAGCTCTAGTGACTACCTGTACTGGTGCAGTGGACGTCACGCTCCCTGTGGAGTCTACCACTAACCCAACAACGTTGATAGGAGTGATTTTTGGCATATTATTGGGGTTTTTTGGGCAATCTCGTAAGAGATGCTCCTTTCCACATTTTTGGCAAAAGCCTTGGATCATCACTGATTGGGATTGTGTAGGTGGAGGTATGGGACAATCACGAATGAGGTGATCTCCCTGGCATCTGTAGCATGGTCCTCTAGGGAACGGGGGTCTGACCTGCCTAGGTTGAGGTCTAGGGTTGGGGTTTGCATACATGACATTTGTGTAATCTGATTCCAAACTAGGTTCATTTGGCTCTTCACTATAGTAGGACTCACCATGTTCGGGAGATTGCATGTAGTAAGCCTGGGGGCTATCAACATGTGTAGAGTCGAAACTATGGTCACTAGGATCACTCTCTGAGAGCAGTGGTGTTACAGGGACTATAGCTCTATTCAAGTTTTCTTCTGCTGCTGCATATTTTACTTGGATTACATCAGCTGGGGCAGGGGGTTGTTGTGCTAGCACAGACTGAGGCCTCTGTTGGTTTTGGTAGGGTTGGTAGGTTTGTTGAGGCCTAGCATACTGTTGAAGTGGGTACTGGTTCTGGTATCTTCCTTGTTGAGGGTATGACTGTGGGTACGTCTGCCTAACGGCTTGCTTATTGTAGGGGCAATCTTGCGCGGTGTGATTGGTGTACCTTCGTTCTATAGTGCAGTACTGGCTACCAGGATTAACTTGGGGTTGAGCCATAATGGGACACACATTCGCCATGTGGTCGCCACCACAAGTATAGCACCTTTTCACAGGGGCAAACCTTGGGATCTGTTTGCTAGTTACACCTAATTTCTGAGCTACTTTCTCTGCAAGTTCCTCGATTGATGTGGATTGCGTGGATGAGAGGTTCGAGGCACTATCCGACTCTTTGTATATCTTGGAAAGCTCTAACTCCTCCCCTAGGTTATCCTCAATATCAATGCACATGCGTACACAATCTTCTATGGTTCTAGGGTCTTTCAGGTACACATAAGATCTCAATTTGGTACTTAGCAATCCATCCAAGAATAAAGCCACTTGCTTGGCTGGTGTGGGTAACTCCGAAACAGGGCATCTTTCTAAGTATTGCCTAAACCTTCTTCCTGCAAGTCTCACAGTTTCTTGAGGGGTTTGCTTGAAGCTGTGAATCAGCGAGGAGGTATTATGCCTTATGCCACTCTTAGAGAATTCGATAATGAACGCCTCTAGGAGTTGGTCTATGCTCCTGAACTGCCTCTCATTTAGTGGCTGAAACCAGGTCAGGGCAGTGTTCCTAAGGGTCAGTCAAAAGGCATTGTATTGCGTGAATAGATCCTCTACTTGTTCAGCTCTCAGGACTTGCCTAAACTCAGCCACATGATCGTATGGATCTCCAGTGCCATCGAAGTAGTTCTTCATGGACTTAACTAGCTGAGTCGGCCTCAAGGTCCTTGTGTGCTCTCTAGGTCGTGGTAGAGGGAACTCATCTGCATTTCTTTGATTCCTGTGAGCTCTAGGTATCTCAGGCTCTACTCTATTTGTTTCCATTCTCGTTCTTTCTCTGCCCCCTGGGGTGGCAAAGCTTACTTCTGGCCTAGCTCTATGTCTGTCTCTTTGCATTTCATGAGCTTGGGATGTTCCAGCTCCAGGGTGACCATAGGATACATTCGATCTTGGTTGGGGGAAAACAAATTCACCCTTCCAAGTGTAAGCATGCCTATCATTTTCTGTCACTACAAAGATCCTCTCCGAAGCGTGATCTAAGTAGGTCACTTTATCTGGGCTATCAGGATCCTTAAACTCATAGACCATGATTGTCCCTATATCAATTGGCTTGTCTGATTTATACCTCCAAAAGGCTTCATCGGTTTCTTGGTTTAGCAGCAAATCTATACTCTTATTGTCCTGTGGGATCCACTTCGGTGTGATGATCCTAGTGAGAACCGATTTACCTTGAGGGGTTCTAGGTTCTGCACCCATGTTTCCTTGTTCTAGGTCACCTAAGTCTGCTTCGGGGATCACATTTCCAAATTCGTCCGTCCTATCTGGGTGACTGGTGATTACGTATATGGTTCCTTCTTTGTCCAAGTATGCTCCGTTTTCAAACTTGATAGCTGGGCGCTCTAGTCCAATGGATTGATCAGGATTCTTAATCTGTACCACAGATCTTCCTAGGCCGTCCTCATAGATGCTAGCACCTAATCGGTTGGTCCTAAGGTATTCCAACTGCGTTTTGTAGGGGCCTTCTACCCTGTGCAAGTATGGCACTCCTGCACTGCCTGTAGGTCTCTCCATACCTTGAGACATCTCGGATTCACTAGTCTCAGATCTTGGGTAGTATGAGTGGTGGCTCAACTGCTGGGCCCACGACCTAGCAGTGTGGTTGACACTAGCCTCTGAAGACCTAAGGCTCTGTCTATCCCTTACTAGATGTCGTCCTGATCTAAGGTTCATATGCCTATTTAAGTAGCCCGATTTTTGCCCAGAGTCCAACCTCGTTGCCGATCAATTGGTCTCAGTTACTTGATTCGCTTTTAGTGAGTTATTATGTTTATGATCTTGTCAGGTGTTGCGTCGGCAGGAATACTTGAGTATTTTCCATACTTGGAATTGATCGTTCCACGTTAGGTTCTTTTCCTTTATGTTGTCGACAGTACAGAGATTAGGTTTTTAACTTGAACTTGAGTTTTTAGGTAGTCTTCAACTTGATACCTGCCTATCGTCGCCCTGACTTACTTCTAGCACTATTCGTACTTAATCTGAGCTAGAAAATGACTGAGGGAGTTGAGAGTATTCCAACCTTGAGATCCTTTCCTTGTGTTGAAGCCCTAGTATGCTCAGGACGTGCGTTCCCAAGCTTGCACTTACACTCGCTTAAAACGCCTTTCGATGCTCTCAATAGATCTGTAAAAGGCCCACTGTTAGTTCAAGACTTAGATTCAAAAGACTGAACCAATCACTTTCATTCATGTAACATTTCACCAATTTGCATTATGACTTTTTGGACACAACTCTAGAGATCCCTGAATTTTGTTCCCCCTGGGTATGATCACTTTCAAAATACCCTATCTAATAATCCTGATCTTAATTTAACTATAACCAGTCGATGTTTTGGTTGTGCTCCCCACGAGCTTTCCAACAAAACAAGAATCACTACAAACGGATTTCGTATGAGAAAGTTATGTCTATTCAGGGTTTAGGGGGTTAAGACAGGATTCAATCTGACTGACAGATCCTAGGATTTTCTCTCAATCACAAGTGTAAGAACCTCCAAAGTGCTAATGGATTGACTATTTTGCCCCAAAATTATCCCAATTTTGAACAAAAATAAAACCCTAATTTTTGGCCGAAAAGCCTGTCAATCGCGATCGACAGGTCTGTCAATCGCGATTGACAGAGGTGTCCGTCGGGCCTGTCAGTCGCGATGGACAGTGTCAATCGCGATGGACAGTGTCAATCGCGATTGACGGTATCAATCGCGATCGACAGAGTCGATCGTGGCTGTCAATCGCGATTGACGGTATCAATCACGATTGACACGTTTTCCGGATTTTTCGCCAAAATTTCAGTCAATCGGGGGCCTATCAGTCGCGATGGACAAGAGGCTACGCGCAAAAGTCAATCAATCGTTGAATTTCAGTCAATCGCGATTGACGGTGTCAATCGTGATTGACAGAGGTGTCGGTCGTGGCTGTCGATCGCGATTGACGGTGTCAATCGCGATTGACAGGATCCTATGTGGCAGTCTGTCGATCGTGAAGTCTGTCGATCGTGAAGTCTGTCGATCGTGAAGTGTGTCGATCGCGATTGACGGTGTCAATCGCGATTGACAGGGTCTGTCGATCGCGATTGACAGAGGATGTCGATCGCGATTGACAAAAATAGACGGAATTTTTCTACTGTTTAAGGTGATTTGGGATGTGCTCATCATGCTTGTGCTAGTGGTGAACTTTGTTTTACCAAATGATCGAATGTTCTGTCGATCGCGATCGACAGAGGCTGGCGACCGCGAGACAGATTTGACGAATTTCGTACCTGCGCAGCGTGCTGGAGGGGATGATGATGATGATACCTGCAAGAAACACAATAAACATGCAAAAACAGTGCAAGCAATATCGATCTCTCGCTCTCTCTCACAAGTAGAATGAAGGAAATGAGGTGGAGATGGTGATATGACCAAAAAAACAGAAATTTTCGCGATGATGGAGATGGAGGTGGAAGATGGTGATGATGATAATGGTGATGAAGATGGTGAAGAAAAAACAAGAAAATAGAGGAAAGTGAAGAAAATACCTACAACTCCAACGCGTCAACTCTACGTCTTACCATCACATGCTCGTCCTCAAAGCTCGATCCCCGGCAACGGCGCCAAAATTTGGTGTAGCTCAGTGATGAGTAGCACCTCCTTTAATGTCAATCCGGGAAGACGTGAGGATGGTATGAAGACCTCGAGCAAGTGGAAGCACAAGTGCGTGAGTGAGAAGCACACCAACATGCACACACATACACACACACGTGCACACACGACAAGACAAAGAGTGGGGAGCAATGGAGTTCTTTTGATTCAATTCACAAAGCTCTTACAAGTTCGTTTCAATTACAATCTACCCCCAAAAATGAGCTCTCTAGCTCCTTTTATAGTTTTTGACTAGCTTTGGCCCTGTCCAGACCTAATGTCTGGCCTAGTTAAAAATTAGGTTCCAGGGCTTATTTGAGGGCTCAAACGAGATCTAAAAAATACGAAATTTGATAGGTAGGTACTTCTAAGGCTCCTCAAGCTCGAGGACTCCTCGGCTTGCACAAAATGGAGCTACAAAAAGATGAACATGGTATTTACAAGGGTTGTAAGTGATGAGAATCACTTTTAATTTGTGTAAGGATTTGAAACATTAAAGGGTTGCCTTAGTGCTAGATCTGCATGAATGCTCGTACTTGCTTCTTCATGAAGAGATTTATTGGCCTACTTGCCCGATCGTCGTTGACTCCCTTGTTTGCCTATGCCTTCTCTCCCCTCTGACTCTCTTCTCTGACTGCCATACCTTGTCAGTCCTTCAGTCCCTTGTCTGCTGCTAACATATATATATATATATATATATATATATATATATGTGTGTGTGTGTATGTATGTGTGTGTGTGTATATATATATATATATATATATATATATATATATATATATATATATATATATATATATATATATATATATATATATATATATATATATATATATGCAAGGTTATTACTGACGTTTTTCTGACTTCTGACGTTTAGCCGACCTCTGACGCGTACGGTAAAACGTTTTTGACGTTTCCTGACGCCGCTTTTTTTTTTTAATAAAAAATCAGATATTTATACTATTTTTTCACACACATTACATAGTTCAATAAAATAAACATTTTTAAAACATATTCATAGACAAAAGAGTAGAAAACGTCATAGTGACATAAGATTAATACGCAAAACACATGCCATAGGCTGTAGCGTGTAGCCAAAAAGACTAATAACTAGTATGCAAAAAGTGTGAAGATAGTATCATCAACCATGATCAAGCTAAATATCCTCTTCCTCTACATCATCATCATCATGAGCATCATCATCATCCTCCTCATCATCATCATGAGCATCATCATCATGTGCGAAAAGGGGATCATCACCTATCAATGTGAGTCTCTCAAGGATAGGAGTAGTAGAGGCAAGTATATCCTGACCCTCTTTGCTCTTTTGCAATGTCAGAAGTCTATCATCATCTTTTTCATGTTCAATCATGTCAAGTGTGACTTTCATCTTTTCAAATCCCCTCTCTTTAATTTTAGTTGCAAGTCGTAAGTTGGTATGAATATAGACCAATTTTTCTGTGTTCTTTGGAAGAAGCTTAGTTCTTAACTTTGTATGTATCAAGGAAAAAGTACTCCAATTTCTTTCACAAGGAGAAGCATAAGTTCCTTGTGAAAGAACACGTAAAGCAAGCTTTTGCAAATTGGGAGTACGAGTTCCAAATGATTCCCACCACTTCATTGCATAATGCATTCTCTTTTCATCTCTAGCAAGAGGCCTTTGATATGTACCTTCCATTGATTTATACTTATCAAGCTCATCCATTAGAACCCCTTGCTTTTCAAGATCTCCATGTGTATAATGCTCAATAACATCCATCCAACCATCATTAACTTCTCCATCATCATCTAGACATTTTTCTCTCCAAATAGGATGGAGAACATAGGCAGCTGCATGCAATGGAGAATGCATCATGTCCCATCTTTTCACACATAAAGATCTCACTTCCTCTAACCTTGCATTGTCAATACCCTCAATATGGCTGATTTCCTCAATCATTCTATCTGTTAATTCATAAACAAGACCCATGGTAGCCCCTTCTCTGTCTGCTAATCGCAACACCTTCAAAATAAGGGCACATATGCTTACAATCTCTCGTGCACTTCTCCAAAAAAATGCACTTAGAACAATAGAAGATACATTTTCAGCTTTTCTTGTTTGGCATACTTTTTTTCTAGTATATTCAGCTGAAAGCACCATGGATCTCAATCCATTATACACTCTCTCATCCAACAAGTTTGCTAACATCATAAACATGTAAGCGAATCTTGTTTTTGCAGGTTTGAGAAGATCTTTTGAAGAATGTTTTCTAAATAGAGCAAGTATGGTGGGTTTCATGGTTACAAAAGTGGTGACTTGTATAGCTTGGTTCAATACTGGCTTCACCCAAGCAAGCCCACCAATATCCTCAAACAACAAATCAATGCAATGGCATGTACATCTAGTGTAAAAAATATGTGGCCACTCTTGCTCAACCAAATAACCAGCCCTTACACAATTTGTTGCATTGTCTATGCATACTTGGACAACATTTTCAGGTCCAACATCTTTGATAGCTTCATTCAAAATCTCAAAGATGTACTCATCAGTTTTCACTTCACCTGAAGTGTCCACAGATCTCAAAAACATGCTTCCATAAATGCAACTGACCATAATATTGATGATTGGTCGATTTCTAGCATCTGACCAACCATCACACACTATGCTGCATCCAAAACGTTTCCATTTCTCACGGAATTTCAACAAATCACCTTCTATGCACCTCACT
>CM035420.1:118014789-118017289 GCA_020310875.1 Ceratopteris richardii
TCATATCTACAGTCCCGAGTTGTGGGATCTCTTGTATCATCTCTAGTTGAGTTTTCCATACTTATGAGTCTGAGGTTGTGGGACTTCTTGTGTGAGTTACATATTCTTGTATTATTTTTCCTACGTGGATGTTCTTGTAATCAAAAACATATTTCCAAGATCTTGTCTAGTCTAGTCAGAGGGCACAATCTAGTGCTCCCTTGACAGTTCATCCCCCTTGTATGGCTCAATATAAGAATCCAATTTTTCTTTCAAATAATACATAATTATCTACTGTAATAAACTCTAGAATATTTGCATCTTTATAAAAAATGATTGACTTCCTTAGAGTAGGGTTTTACTTGTTTCTAGTACATAGAATCCATAACCTTTGCTTTCAATAGCATAACCAATAAAACAAACTTTGATAACTTTCTCATCAAGCTTACCACAATCCTTCTTCTCACTATGAACATAAGAAAGAGATCCAAAAATTTTGATATAATTCACATTGGACTTATTACAATAATATGCTTCATAAGGTGTAATCATCTTTAAAGATTTTGTGGAACATATGTTAAGAATGTGATTAGTTGTGTGAATAGAATTATACCAAAACTTATCTTGGATTGGAGAGACGAATCACAGTTCTTTGCCTTCAAAGTCACCACTTTGGTCACTTGTTCATGAAAAAGGGAATCCAATCTAGCATAGCGGACTCGTGATTGGATTGAGTCTTTGAACGAGACACATGTAAAGGAAGAAATACTTTCTCCCATGTGAGTTCTTGAATTCTATTATAAATACAAAGGTCTCGTAAGAATGGGGGAGCTTGTTGAGAATAAGATTAGTCATATCTTCACTAGAGATTTTGTGTTCACATAAGTTTAACTTCCTTTGATAGTCTTCAAACTTCGCTATGATTTCGTCCCACAATCTTGTGGATGAATTGATAAATTATGGAACTCAACTTCTAAAGCTTAAATCCTAGAGGGTGTCTTGTCCTCGTATGAACTTGAAAGGATATCCCAAGCCTCATGGGATGTTTTACAAGAAGTGAGATGGCCTTTAGTAAGCTCATCACAAGCTAAGAGAAGTTTGCCTAGGGCACATTTTTCTTTGACATTCCTTATTTGCAAAGAGTCTGGATCACTAGTCCTATCAGTTTTGGGTTCTAAACCATCTGCAACTTCATATAGAAGATTTGTATACAAGTAGACTTTCATAATGTCTTTCAATACATTGTAGTTTTTTCCATCTATCCCTTCATTCTTAGGCATAATCATGGGGGTGAAAGAGGGCATAAATCATGATGTGGATGACGAGGCAATGGATCTTTTTGACATGTGCAAAACTTGAACCAAAGGTACTTGAAATTGATATTGGTTGATGCAGGTCAAAAATAAAAAAAAATACCTCCAGAAAGTGCCAAAGAACTACGATGTTTACTACAAAATGAAAAGTGTCAAGTGTTCAGAAACACTTCCTTGCACAAATAGGATGTGGAGGAGTGCTTAAAAGCATGTCCACCTATGCCTACGGTTGTCTTAAGGTTGCAGAGAATGTCAAAAACACCACGATGTTTACTACAAAATGAAAAGTGCCGAGTGTTCAGAAACACTTCCTTGCACAAATAGGATGTGGAGGAGGCCAAAGAACTACGATGTTTAGATGTTTACTACAAAATGAAAAGGGTCAAGTGTTCAGAAACACTTCCTTGCACAAATAGGATGTGGAGGAGTGCTTAAAAGCATGTCCACCTATGCCTAGGGTTGTCTTAAGGTTGCAGAGAATGTCAAAAACACCACCTATGCTTGCAAGTACAATGTAAATATGCTTGTGAAGAACATGAGAACCTTGAAAACACCACTTGCCATGAGAACCTTGAAAAGACACACTTGGAAGTAAGAAAATTGGGCATAGATGAAACCTGCACTTGCACAAAGCCTTGAAAATAAGCGAGTTGGGTCATGAAAGAGGGCTTAGCATAGCCCGTGCACGTGGAAGTTGAAGTCTTGAAGTCAAGACAATCATAAGGGTGGCTTAGAGTAACCAATCTGCACACACACAAGTCTTCTCTTATATTGATATGTACAACAACAATGTGCAGTTAGTGCCTTGGAGTGCCAAATGGCTTGCAAAACCTTGGCACAAAAATAATACAAGAATATATGTCAATGATGGGGTATAGAAAAGTGGGTGCCCTTCGTTTTGTTGGAAAAGCAACCTTCCACAAGGAGGTTGCACATGTTCTTCAAGAATTTTTAGAGATTTTCAAATTTTGGCAAAGTCAAGCATGGTCAAACCAATGTTAAGTATGGTCAATTTTTACCAGAAATTTTTATTTCAGATTGGATACTACTCTTGAAGAGCTATCTATCGATATTTAAGAAAAGGCATTTAGAGAAGATATGGGCAGTCAAAAGTCAAACCCTAATTTGGATCAAACCATCAAAATCAAGTTCAAAAGCAAGTTTTTTGGTGGAAAGCAAGAAATTTTATTATATCCATATTATGGAGC
>CM035420.1:118027289-118074789 GCA_020310875.1 Ceratopteris richardii
GTATAGTACTTGAAACAATGCCACAATCATCAGAGACAATCTCCTCTACCGTCCTCCTTTTCTGTAGCACTAACTATACATCCCTCTTTATACCTTTTATTGTTTTGATTGAATTTTGTACTCAGTGCATATACACTCTCGATTAGATTTTTGGTTGCTTTCCCATTGTTCTAACGTATAGAGTTTTTCCTACCTTCTTGGTACATTGATTTGATAGCATTATCATTTGTTTTATTTTGCTCGTCTTTCCAAAGCATTATATTCGATTCCCCATGATGCGGCCTCATGGTATTTCTCATGTTCAATATATTGATTTTGTTTCATTTGTCACTTTCATTCTCATTCTCATTCTCTCTTACACTTAGACTCCTTCTCCAAACCAGCATTATGGTCTCGTTGGTATTTCTCATGTTCAATATATTGATTTTGTTTCATTTGTCACTTTCATTCTCATTCTCATTCTCTCTTACACTTAGACTCCTTCTATCCAAACCAGCACTTTCTCTTGAGGTTGAGAAACATCATTTTGGACAAAATTTCCAATAGCATACACATCCAAATTTTAATGACAGTGGACATTACTAGGAACAAGTTTTCTGGATTGTTAGCTTAATCTTCAAACTTGAAATCGCTCAAGTCTCCTAAAATCAGTTGGCCTTATGCATTTGTGAGATTGGGGGATGGACAGGGTGATGGTAGCAAGGGGTTTTCAGCTTTAGTTAATTATCATTTTCTTGTCCTAATACAAGAATGGTTTCCAAATGCAGTAAAAATAAAACCCAAGATCATACTGCCAATATTTGTAATCATTATTCCGAATCTGATGTAATTCTTGCAGACGTTAAACATTATTGAATCCATGAACTTCTAAATATCCAACATCTATGTGACAAGGCATATCTCATATGGAAGGTTTTGACCATAATCCTCCATAATTGTCATTTACCCACATTTAAATTGACTAAGGAAAGTGCTGCTCTTCATTCGATCATCCACTATCTTCAGGTCAGAATTATTTGAACCTATAGATTTTCAAGATATGATTGTGGCTTTAATGACAGTAGACATTGTCAGAAAAACTGTCATGAAAGTATTCTTCAAACTTCAACTCGCCAAAGTGACCTGCAAACAATTGATCTTTTGTATTGGGAGACTGGGGGATGGACAGGGTGATAGTAGAGAGGGGGAAGGTGAATATTATTTTTTATGTTATTTAATAATCACTTTCCTGTCCTGATATGAGAAATATTCTCAAGTGCAGTAAAGCTGGGAGTGGGAGGCTTCAGCCAGGGTGCAGCAACAAGCTTGTACATTACAGCATGCTCTCTCATTGGATTCTACAGTGATGGAACCCGATTTCCTTGCAAATTTGATTTCACTGTTGCCTTAAGTGGCTGGCTTCCATCCGCAAGGTTATTGACACTACACTGGATTCTCATGTACTGTCTGCCAGAAATACTGACTGTCCAGCATTTAGGTTCATTCAAAGACGTTTCCATGACTCTCCCAATGTAATAGAAGAAACAAAAGACTATTCTTTCTTCCTTGGCCATGGAACAGGTTTGGTAATGAAGATTTTGCTTCAAAGTTTTCTGTCACAAGCCCATAACGAACATTTCATATTGTCCTGGTGGACCATGCAGATGATACAGTTGTGCTTTATAAGCTTGGAGAGGAATCTGCTTCTACTCTTCAATCATTAGGATTCAGCAACCTTACCTTCAAGTCATATAAAGGGTATCTAGAATGTTGTATAAATTCTTTGATATGTATTTGATATCTTAGCTCATGCAAACTGCTTTCATGATTCTAAATTAGTCTACTTTAGCTGCCTGACAATCATTGAATGAGAAATGATATCTATCTGAATTCTTTTGTCTCACTTTTATAAAACAATATAGCCATCTTTGTTTGCTCTGAGAGGTTACTCTCTCAGGAAATTGTTAGTAATGTTATCATTCATGGTTACCTTTTTTGTTTATTCAAATTGGCCCGTCCCATCATATCAAACACCTTTATTTATAGCTTATGTGACCTGCCAAGAGATGGATGTGTGTATTTTTCCATTCGGTTCTCTCATGGGTTAGTTTTGTGGTGACAAACAACAAGTTGATATGGATAGAGGACATCATGGTTCTAGACACATGGTTTTAGTGGATAGATGTGTGTATCTTTCCATTGAGTCCTCTAATGGGTTAGCTTTGTACTGAGAAACAACATATTGGTTTGGATAGAGGACATTACGCTTTTGGATACATGATATAATACATGAATATGTTGTGTGTGTGCATGAAATATGACATTCTTAGCCAGACAAATAGCACTTTGGTTGCCAAGGCTTACGCCCTTTCGTATGACCAAACCCATTGCATAATTGTGTTAACAAAATGGCTTCTTTGGAAGCCCTTGTGGCTCAAATGTACTTTATCTTCACACTAGATCGTGCTATTATTCTTGAAGTTTAGTGCACCACCACAAAAGAGTGCCATCAAGACATGTTAAAATATACCCAATTTTGGACTTACATTGTCCACATAATTTACCATACCTAAATCATAGAATCCTTGCAATTCTAGTGAACCCTTTCCAACTTCGCACATGGTTACAATCACACACCAAATGCTTTGCATCAACCATATAGAATCCTAAAAATAATATTACAATATACTTTTCTTGTAACAAAAAGACTAGCTTTTGTTGTCCATTTCTCCTTATACTCACTCTCCAAAGATGGTTAATTGCATCTAAAACTTTCATGATGTTACTCTTTCAGAGCACTAGATATGCTCCTCTCCTTATTCCCATCAAGAAGCATTTCGTCGATACACAACATTCATGTGAAATGCAACACTTTATTATTGTTCTAGAGCATTTGAAACACTTGACTTCTTCCCCTCATGTAGCATATCAATATACAACAATCAATTATTGTTTTACGGCATTTGATGTGTTCTACTTTTCACCATTAGGAATGATACGGCTTTGCCAAATGATAGCATGGACCATGGCACAAAGATGAGCTTGCTATCTGGTGTTCATCTCTCTAGTCTCTAATCTCTAGGTGGGATTTTAGTTAGCTTTTCGAGAAGTGATTTGACTTCGCTTAAAATTTTCAAAAAAACTTTTAATTTCTTATGTGGATTGTCCTAATTATTTTGTTTTTACTTGCAAAAGGTTTTGTGTAGAGTGCCTTATGAAAGAACTTCATCCCTCTACATATAGTGTTTGTAGTGCTTCTTTTGTAGAAGTTATCATGAAGGTTTTTATAAACCTTATGGTTTCAAATTGTGTCCTAGTTTATCATTTTTATATACAATTTGGAAATCTCATAAGAACTCCATCAAACCGAGATTTCTAGTTGCTTCTTGAAATACATCTCTCACGGATGTTTCCAATTGGCGAAACAATTGTTTGAAAGCGATCTTACCTACTACACATGATATTTGGAAGGAGTTGCTCAAAGAAGTAGAGGTGCCAACATCCTTTAGTTGATCCTTGTAATTAAGTCTATGAACTCTACAAGAACTTGGAAAGAAAAAATTATTCTTTTGAGGCTTCAAACTTTTGACTTCACCACTTTATATGCAAAGTTAGGCTTAAATGATTTGAAACATAGGGTTTCTTCTTTAGTTAGGAAAGCTTTCTCTTTTATATTCAAGAAAGATAGATGTAAGGCTCTTTTTATAGAAAAATTTGGATTGCATTATAATATTTTATGGTTGAAATCTAAGTTCGTAAATATAGATAGTAGAAGACATTACACACTGTGAGATGTAAACATCGGTATGTGGACTTACGACGTGGATCATGGTTATAATTTATAACTTTAATAATAGACATGACATTTAAAGTCAAAAACTTAACATTAAACAATAAATTAAAATTTTAAAATGAACCATGGTTCATGAATCATATCATATATAAGATAGTGATCATAGACATTTCATTACGGGAAAGATCAGAATATATACATGAACATCATTAATCATGACTGATGACTCATAGAAAAATGGTAAAACCATAGCATGAATCCTAATAGAATCTAGATAAAAAATGATCGTTATCACACTATGTCTATAAAGTACACTATACTTTTAGGACATTCTGACATCGATTTCTAGCATCTTTGTCCATGCATTTTATCATAGATTTATTGAGATTAGGTGGATATGACTCTTTCTTCTTGTGGTAGATAGATTCACAAAAATGGCACATTCTTTTTCTATGTCCAAGTCATCATAGGAGAAGTCACTTCTAGGCTTTTCCTTAAATATGTCTTTAGGCTACATGTATTGCTAGATGATATTATCAGTAATTGATGTCCACAAATTACATTAAGCTTTTGGAAGAGTTTTAGGAAGATCCAATCCTCCACCACCTACTAAGCTTGGAGATCATGAAGAATGTGAAGTCGAGCATGTCCTACATTCAAGAAATTCTCAAGGAAGATTTGAATACTTTGTCCATTGGAAAGGATATGACACTAGTGATTCCACCTTGGAACTCGCAAAATATCTTGCCAAGGTTAAATGATTTTATAAGAAGAATTTGATGAAACTCATACCAAAGAATCCAACTGTTCCTCTTGGAACTCATCTCTTGAAGGGGAGGTAATGTCATGGACACTCAAATCTATTTGAGTATGAGAAGCTCAATGCTATGCTTTATTAGCTATCCTTGCTTGATCTGGTCTTGTATCATGATATGCACTTTATCTTGTGTTATATCTTGTTTCTTATGTGAACACACTTGGAGGGCCTTCAATAGCCATGTGCACCATCCCTTGCCATGTCACCATAGATGCTTCTAAAATCTATGCCATGTGATCACATGCATAATTTACGATGTCATCATGGAACATTCTAGAAGAAAAGGATCCAACAACACTTCAAGGGCCTTGAATAGCCATGTGCACTATCCCTTGCCATGTCATAGTGGAAGCTTCTAGAACGTATCCCATATGATTTGCATCATTGATGGTCTCATCATGGAACATTCTATAAGACCTTAAGCCCCTCCAATACTTATAAAAGGAGGGTCTCACTCTAGAGATCCTCAATCAATGTCAGTCACTCTTGGGACCTCAAGGAGATGCAGCCTTCAAAGTACTTTCTAGGTCTAGTTCTTGTTCTTGTCTGGTTCTAAGTTTTAGTCTTGTCCTAGTGTTGTCATCTTGTTGTCTTTCAATCTTGTAGCATGAAATCTTTGTTTAGTCTTGTCTTCTATCTTGTCCATCTTTGTCAAGAGATATTGTAATTTTGGCATTGAGTTTCATGCATATGATCTCGGATTGTGGGATCCCTTGCATCTCTTTTAGGGTTGTTGTCTACACCAATGGTCTTTGGTTGTTTGATCCTCTATATCTTATTTAGTTTTGTTCTCTATGCTTGTTAGTCCTAGGTTGTGGATCTTCCTATGTTAGCTCAATATCATTGTATTGTATTCCCCTATGCAAGTTATGCCGTAATGAGAATCCAATGTGATAATCTTGTATTAAGTCTAGTCCTTATAAACATAGTTTAGTGCTCCCTTGACATCAAGATCAGGAGAAATGGAGCAAACTCCAATTTGATAAGAAGATCTCATGGCAACGAGTTCTTTTGATAGAGTTTGTGGGATGCTTGATGTTTGGGGATTTTTTTTTTTGGAAGATTTGGAAGAATGAAAACATGAAACATTGGTAATACCCCTTATGATCTCTCTCTTGAGAGCTTTTTGGCTTGCTTTTACACGAGGAAAAAGAGACTTAAAAATAATCTACCAGTTAGTCATTCCCAAACCTCCTGCCCCTCACCCCCCAAAAAAAAACCCAAAAAAGGGGGGGGGGGATTATAGAATTGCTTGTAACCTTGTTCTTTTTTTTATAATAGAAATCAAAGCTTTTAAAGGAAAAGCTTAAGTTTAACTGCATGAAGGTGTTGTGAAGTGATGTGATGCTCTGCTATTCACTAGAAACCCTCTGGTTTGTCGCTCCTAATTAAGCTTTAAAAGGACGGTTTAAATTACGTGAATCGAAATCAGCAAGCACACTGGATTGGCTTCGACAACTATAATGTGTGGACCTGATTAATTGTCATAATTTCGTTTGCAGACTATTCTTTACCTTTGTGGTATAATTGTACTGTTTTCCTTCAAACTAGCTTATGAATGCCCTTTTCTAATGTGTAGTTGACCAATTCTTTAGTAAAATAACAATGCGGTGATGATGTTGAAACTACATTTGAGCGATGATGGAATCCAACTGATTCATCCTTCATCTTCCTTTGATCTTGACATTTAGGAGAATACAAAAGAATGACGGTTTCTCTAATGAGCATGAATTTTGTGTTCAATGGGAGCTCTTGAGTTTGAGTCTTGAGAATATGATGTAGTACTGCAAAAAGTACTTTATGTGCATCCTAGAGCTAGGATTTGTTAAGTTTTCAAGGTACCTCGGCGTATTCTTACCAAACGCAATCACATTGGCTGTTAAAACACTAAAGAATTTACTCATATCAGCTCAAGGGAGAGGCAGAAGTGGTATTACCTCTAGAGGAGAGGATATGTAGATTGTTAATCAAAGATCAACATTCTTCACATATTTAGGTGCATGTAAATCTGTTCTTGCATGTATTTTGGCATCTTGCTACTTATCATTAGGTTTTATGGAATAACAGTCAATGCTTGATATGGAATATATTGACTTTGTATGGCTTTCTGTGGTTGATAAACAAATCGAATCACCTGGATGGGATGATGACTGTGTTTAACATGCATTTAATGCTGCAAGCTGATCCCATATTGTTGAATTGATCGCCTTTTTGGTATGCAATGACACAGGCTAGGACATTGGTCGAACGATATTGAAATGCAGGACGTGTGTAACTTCATTAAGAAGAGGATTTCTGGTCAGCCATATAGAAATGCTACAAATTGGAAATCACTTGCATGTCAAATAATTTGAAACTCATTATTCTTGCGTGTAATATAAATACAATTAATATCTTGAAGCTATTTTGAATGAATAGGTTTACATCAGCGACGGCTTCCCAGTGACAATACCAGTACCAGATAATTCTTGGATTTTTGACATAGTTTGAGATGCAGATACCAAACTATAGATCCCCATATTTATATTGTATTATTGTTTCTGTTTAAGTACTATTAGGTTACTCTGCAAACAAAGAAATCACCAAAGCAATCCTGTTGCTACAAGACTATGAGGTTTGTTGGCCCCCCCTTTTTTCCTCTCTCTCTCTCTCTCTCTCTCTCTCTCTCTCTCTCTCTCTCTCTGCTTGCGCATTCTTGCACTCATGGCTGCATGCATGTGTGTGTGTGTGTGAGCGCATGTGAGGAATGCGCATGCACACATACGCACGCGTGCGGCATACACACACACACGGGCTCACACATGCACGCACACCACACACACACGCATGGGCGTGCGTGTGCACGACACGTAAAAAAATCCGTAATAGTGCTTCAAAAAATTAAACGCTGGGCAGTAAGTTTGCGTTTAAAATAAACCTCAAAAAATTCCCTATCCTACAGAACGCTCACTAATAAAATTTCGAAGATTGCATGGGCTTTCAAGCTTATGCCTAGTAGAGCATTCATGAGGTTCATATGATTGTCATTGGCAAATGCAATTTTCATGTCTACTTCTTGAGCCAAGTGTCTTTTTGGCATAATGATGTTGTACCCCGATGCACTTTTTAAGAGCATGAGATCTTTAACTCAACACAACCACCAATGCACTGTTATAGTTTAGGGAAGTAAATATATAATAGATGGTTGGTAAACACCTCGGTCAAGTGTTATTTCGTCACATTAAAGTGTAGATTCAAAGGTTCTAGTTTTCTCAAATTCATAATAAAGAGGTTACAATAGTTAACTTCTTTATCAATCAACATAATCTTGGAGTGCTGAGCATCACATTTAAGTTCACTGGTTTAGTTTCTTTTCTGTTGCAGGAAGATCAGTCATCTATTATGCGTGTTACAGATCAAGCTTTCTTGGCTAGTTAGAAGGGCAAAGGAAAATGGAGCTCTTCTACTAGTAAGAAAAAATCTGCTAATTGTGCACAATCAAAGAAGGAAGACAAAGATGAGAAGGAATTAGAAAAGCAGAAATTGTTTTGCAAATACTGTAAAGCAAATGATCATGTCATTAAGAGTTGTCCAAAACTGGTTGCTAAAGATGCAAAGAAGAGAGAGACCCGAATGATTGTTACAGAGGCCTCTACACCAAAAACAGAGTTTGCTAATCTTGTGCAGGAAGAAGAATGGGCATTTGCTACTGTTTACAGTTTTGACCCATCTTCTCATGAGAAGTGCATGTTCGCAGTAGACTCAGATGTTTCGTACTTTGATAGTGGGGCGACCAAACATATTACCTTGCAACATAGTTTCTTCACTTCACTCGAGCCTTCCCCTACAGGGAACACTGTCACATGGGTCAATAACTCCTCTTATCTTGTCATGGGATTTGGTAAGATCATTCTGACTACTGCTGATGGTAGTTCTTTCACTTTGTCAGATGCTTTATTTGTGCCAGAGATCAAGAAGAATTTGTTATCAGTTTTGACTTTAGCCAAGATTGGCTTGGTTGTGAAATTTGTTGATGAAAGGTGTACAATTTATGACATGTCAAATGTCGATGTGATTATTACTTCTGGCATTTTATGTTGTGAGCTATATAAGCTCATAGACTATGAAAAATTTATGAATGATTCAACTTCACCGATTCAATATGCAGGGTGGAAAGGCATTGAGTACACCTTTACCCACATATGTGAAATTGAGCAAGGATGACTGCCCCAAATCAGATGAGGAAAAGGAATTCATGACCAAAATTCCCTATCAGTCTGCTGTTGGTAGTCTCATGTATGCTATGGTAGCTACGAGACCAGACATTGCATTTGCAGTGAGAGTTGTGAGCAGATATATGTCTAATCTTGACAAGAAACATTGGGAAGCGGTCAAAATGATTTTGAGATATCTGAGTGGCACTAAGGATAAGTGTCTATGCTTAGGTAGAGGGAAAGCATCCATTATTGGTTACACAGATTCTGACTATGCTGGTTGTGTAGACAATCGTAAGTCTACATCAGGGTACATTTTTCATTTTGCTGGAGGTGCTATCTCTTGGAGATCTCGTCTTCAAGAATGTACAATTGTTTCCACCACAGAAGCAGAGTATGTTGCAGCAAGTGAGGCATGTAAGGAAGCATTGTGGCTTTCTCGTCTTGCTTGTGATATGGGTTTGCCTCATCATGTACCTCACTTGCTCAGTGATAGTCAGAGTGCCATTGCTTTGGCTAAGAATCCGGTCTATCATGCAAAGACAAAGCACATTGAGGTGAGGTATCACTTCATTAGAGATTGCTTAGCCACTGAGAGCATTATTCTTGAGAAGGTTCACACTCGAGATAATGCTGCAGATGCTTTGACTAAAGCTCTACCACAGGATAGCTTTCGACACTGTTGTCACTTGATGGGGGTTACTTGATTCTTGATCTTACGTAGTCACTTGTATACTGTGTAACATGCCCATCAGGTGGGAGGTATAGTTTGTATACTTACACTCAGGTATTCTTTATCATTTTTTCTTTTTTCTCCCATAGTTACTCTGGCCATATTGACCTTTAGTGGGAGATTGTTACCGTTAGTGTCCATCTGAAAGGCCAAATGGCCACCGGACACTTCTTTGTATATGTTCTTTAATAAAACATATAGTGGCCTGGTCAGTCACAGACTGTAAGTTCGACCGCATTTGTAAGACCTAAGAAGTCTGTCGTCGTGCTCCCTGTGTACTGTGTTTTCTGCGTATTCTACAGCCTCTGTGCGGAGTACTGTGTTCGGAGTCAGGAGCTCGGTTTCTACTCCGAGCATATCGTCGTGGAGCTCTCAAGAAGGAGAGTGCAGTACGGTGCATCGCCATCGAAATACTTCAAAACCATCATATATGCAAGTAAGCTACACATAATGGTGGAAACATAATAGAAGACAATCAAAACAGAAGGTTCACTTCAAAAATTCAGGCATTATCTCTTAGGTGTGCACTTCATCATCATTTACAACTATCAGGCCTTAGGCTACGTGAGTAATAAGCCACAAGTAGAAGGAAGGGTATGCACATGTTATTGCTCTTTCAGGTGTTTGGTTTTGAAATACCTATCAAACTGCATAGAGGACACTACATGGAAGATTGTGTTGGAGATGGCTAAGGGGAGAATCCCACAGGTATTGATAATGAGCCCATTGATAATTTCCTTTTTCATATTACCTCTTATGTTAACTAATATGAAGAGAATACAATTTCTCACTCTAGAGGAATTTCGTCCCAACATGAATCCATTAGAAAAGAGGAAGTTGTTCTTTAAAGATCAATCATTCTCACTTATAAAGGACAAGTTGTTTAAGTATTTCTTGGGTGGTATTGTATAGAGACATGTAAATCCACATGAATTGACCTTGTTTCTTGAATCAATGCATAATGTATAACACCCCAATGGAGAAGACTTGAAACACATAATCCTACATGAAGGGTTGTGGCGGCCTCAAATCTAGAAAGATGTGGCTAAGTATGCTAAAGAATGTAACAAATTTCAAAGGTGTGCTCCTTGACCTAGAAGGTAGGATTTTCAGCCCTTGGTGATCATGACAAGATGGAAACCCTTTGAATGATGGGCCCTTTACATCATTGGATCCATCAACCCAATTGATCAACTTAGTAACAAGAGATACTATGTTTGATGGATACTTGTTTTTTTACTAAATGGGCAAAGGCAAAGGCCATATCAGATTGTGTTGCATCAATAGTGGCAAAGTTTATGTACAAATGATATTTTCCAAGATTTGCGTACCCTCTTGAAGTATGATAGAGGCACTCACTTTTTCAATCAATTGTTGTAGCACATTTTTGATAGGTACAAAGTTTATAATATGAATTCAGATGCATACTACCCTAGGGCCAATGGACAAGTTGAAAGCTCTATCAAAATCTTGATTTGTTTTCTAAGAAAGCTTTCATTGGACCACCAAAGTGCTTCCCCAAGGGCATTGATGGGAGAAATTTGGACATAACTACAAGGAGAGTTACTATGGATGAGAATCCCTTCTCTTAGCACATTAAAAAGAAGCACTTGTTCATTTTGAAGTAATTAATAAGACGGAAACATAAGAAAGACTAGCAACCTCAGAATAATGCAAGGAAACAATGGAAATCCTAAAATACAAGTAGGGTCACAAAAGAGTCCATGAAAAACACCTAAGAAGTGAAGGTCAATTGAACCAAAGATCCAAGAAAATCATTTATAAAAAGACTAGCAACCTTAGAATAATGCAAAGAAACAATGAAAAGACTGAAATGAAAGTAGGAACACAAAAGAGTTCATGAAAAAAACTTGAGTGCCAAAGACGCAAAAAAGGATCTCTAATCTTGATACATCAAATCCCAACTAAGCTAGCACCTAAATGGTCATGACTTTACAAAGTGGGGCAAATGCTGCCTCAAGATGTAGTCCAATTGGAAGACTTGGTAGGACAAAAAATACCTTTGGTCAATATTTCTACAGTGAAGTGCTACTATAATTAAGACATGGAAGTTGAATAGTCATTCCATTGTATATTCGAAGCAATTTTCCATTATTCTTAATTTACGTTTTAATAGTAGCATGATCTCCTTAAACATAATAAATGGAATACAAAATTGTTTGCATCGAGATGATACAAACAATTGACGTTAGGGCTTGTAGCACTGCTAAGGTACACAATAAGAGGGAGAAGATGACATGGGGTCATGCCTGATGACATCCTAACCCTTTGTCTGGCTTCCCATGGAGGTTAGAAATAGGAGGAGGTCACACAACTAGGGTCCATGACAAGTCATAGTCTTCATGAGGCTACTAGATGTAGTCACCGAATAGAAGGGATGTGTCCAAAAACATCCTCATGTGTACTCACCTTGTTGTTAGTCACCCTGTGGGTTAGATAAGGTACTTGCCTACTGCCAAGTTGTGTAAGTCGGTAGTCACCTAAGCTCACAAGAAGGAAACTCGCCTAGGTCTCTTATGGAAAAATATGGTAGCTTCCCAAGGGATCCAATAGAATGGCAATCACCTAAGATGGGCAACATGTTTCCCAAATGGTAGCTAAGACTCACCCAATGTCTAGCAAAAAGTTCACCTAGGTTTTTCCTAAAAGAAAGTTGCCAAGATACTCTATAAGAGTAATCACCAAAAACCAACACAAGTGATAGTTGCCTAAGGAGAAGGCCCAATAATGGAAGTGGTCTTCCAACCAAGGTGGTTGCATAACCAAGAGGAACATTGGGGATGTGTCGACTTGTACTATAGGGCACACTCACACGTCTATTTTATCAATCCATGAAGAGTAGGCCTCAACTGTGAAGAGTAGTCCGAACATAAGCAGATGTGATGGACGAGTGCCAAATAGAGTGATAAAAGCATCTCTCCAAGATAGCATCCTAGAAGATCCACAAGCATTGTCATTCACCAAGTCAAGAAGACCAAATTCCAAGCTTGAGGCACCTAAGTGATCGCACATGAGGTCACCACATAGGAAGCTCCAGTAGCAATTGTAATATGTTTGAGTTTGAGGTTTGCAGAAGTACATGAACAACACAAGGAAGAAGAAGAAGATGCTTGGATCACAACACAAAATACTGATAGTATTACCAAGATAATGTACAAAGATAAGTGACCCATTATGATTATATGCATATATACAAGTCCGGAGAAAAAAACCTTCTAATGAGGGAAAAATGTGCCTTGGTGGTCCTAGTGTGTTCACACACGTTACTAACTAAATATATCAACAAATCCCCTCCCCCCCCCCCCCCCCCCCAGGAAAGATCAGTGAACAAGGCGCTAGCACTCATGTATAAGGATGTGTGAAGCTATGTGGAATCAATCCACAAAAGGAAGTAAGCCCAAAGCTTTGTGGAAAGCTTCAAACTTCTCCCTAGGCAGAGCCTTTGTGAAAAGGTCTGCAATGTTCTCCTGTGTGGGCACATATGCCAAACTGATCTCTCCAGTAGAGAAGCTCTCCCTAACATAATGATAGTGCACCTCAATGTGCTTAGTGCCCACATGGAACATGGGGTTCCTCATAATTAACAATGCACTCTGACTGTCAGTGAAGATGGTGGTGGCAAAAGATTGATCAACACCCAAATCAACCATAAGGCATCTGAGCCACACACCAACACACACTGTGAAAGCTACCCTATATTAGGCTTAGAAGTGGCCACAGTAGGCTGCTTCTTGCTCAACCAAGATATGCATGAGCTACCAAACATGAATCAAAAACCACTGATAGACACACGAGTGTCATAACAACCAACCTAATCAGAGTAAAAGAAAACATGTAAATTTAGCGGTAGTGATCCCCCGTGGAATAAAACAATCCAAGCAACTGGGCACCACTCAAGTAGCGACATGCGCTTAACTTCTTGCCAATGCTTGAGACCTAGGAAATGCATAAATGTGCTCATCTATGAGATACCAAATTGAATATCTGGTCGAGTAATGCATAAGTAAATCAAGCATCCACGAGCCTACTGATAGAGAACAACATCAAATGCATCTCCAACGTCATGAAGACTCAACCATAAATGTCTTTCCATAGGAGTGGCAAAGGTTTGTAGTCTTAAAGGCCAAAATGCTGCAATAATATGTCAATATATTTTGTTTGACACAAAGCTATTCCACCATCAACTTGCATAAACTGAATGCCCAAATAATGATGAAAATGCCCAAATCTGACATCTCAAATGAAACATGCAAATCATCCTTAAAATTAGCAATATGCTTCTCATTAGGACTAGTGAGCAACATGTCATCAAGATAAACAACAATGATCAGAAGCACATCATTTGCAAACTTAACATATAAGGTTCTCTCAATTGGATTGTTCTCAAAATCATGTTCAATTAAGTAGGCATGTATCTTTTCATACCAAGCACGTGGTGCTTGTTTGAAACCATATAATGCCTTTTTCAACCTATAGACTTCTTTTTCATGCCCTTTCTGCACAAAACCATGGGACTCAAAAACATATACTTCTTCATGCAAGTTACCATTCAAAAATGCAGTTTTAATGTCCAATTGATGTACATTCCAACCATGATGAGATTCAAGTGCACAAATGCTACAAATAGTAGTGATTCGACATGTAGGAGCAAAGGTATCATGAAAGTCAATGCCCTCTTCTTGAGCATAAGCTTTTGCAACAAGCCTAGCTTTATACTTGTCAATTGTTCCATCAAGCTTATGCTTCAGCTTGTATACCCACTTAGTGCCAATGGCCTTCTTGCTAGGAGGCAAGTCACATAAAGATTGGGTACCATTTTTCATAATAGCATCATATTCTAATTTCATACCAGCCATCCAATTTTTTGAATTTTGCACTTCATCAAATGAAATGGGCTCATTCTCATCAGAAAGACTAATGGCAGCCATAGCATAGCAATTTGATGCAAAAGAAGCACAATGAGAGCTTGAACGACTACAAAATGATTGAGGTGCATCTAATTTTCTATCTTGCAAAGTATGCACTAGCCATTCTCTCATCAACAAGTGCATCATGTAAATCTGCATAAAAAATGGAATGATATGCATCATCATGTGAAACCTATAAAGGCTAAGAAATTGCCTCATTTGGACCAGCACAAGACTATCCACTTGTGAAAAAAGGTAGCAAAGTATCATAGACATCTTTGGAGCTAATTGATGTCTCCTTAGTACATGAAAGTAATTGTATCTTCCACAAGAACAACATTAAGGCTAACCAAAATGTGTTTAGTATGTGGAGGATACATATCATAGCCTTTGCTTTTAGAATTGTATCTTCCACAAGAACAACATTAAGGCTAACCAAAATGTGTTTAGTATGTGGAGGATACATATCATAGCCTTTGCTTTTAGAACTATAGCCAACAAAAATACATTTTGATGCTTTTATCATCCAATTTCCTATGTTGTTGTTCAAGCACTAATGCATATGTAGACAACCAAAAACATTTAGGTGAGTAATCGATGGCTTGGGACCATGCGAAGCCTCATATGGAGTGATAGATTGCAATGCTTTAGTGGGACATCTGTTAAGCGCATATGTTGCACACATAAAAGCATCAAGCAAGAAACTGTGGTAAAGCATGACTCTTGACCATACACCTCACCGTCTCCATGAGTGACATGTTCTTCCTTTTGAAAACTCCATTCTGTTGAGATGTATATGGCACTATACATGTTTAGCCAAAAATGCATTAAAATCAAAAGACATATATTCCTCCCCTCGATCAGAACCGAGGGTGCCCATTTTACATGCTGATAGATTTTTAGCCAAAAATAGAAACTAATTGAAGCACATAAACACTTCGGACTTTGCTTTCAGTGGGTACACCCATCCATACTTGGAGAAATCATCAATAAAAATAACTAAGTAAACGTCGTTCCCAAAGGAGGGTGTTTGTATAGGACCACAAATCACTGTGAACAAGTTGCAATTTCTAAGTAGCTCAAACTCAACCATCTTATGGGAATGAGGAATGCTACATTTTACCCAAAATATATCCTTCACAAATATGTTTACCTAGTATCTCAAGTTTGGACAGAGAGGACACCATTTTAGATTTCTTCAGGCATAACAAACTAGCAAAATTCAGATGACCAAAACATGCATGCCAAAGCTTTGCATCTGACATAGCTTGAGAATCATGTATGACACATGCTGAATCATTCATATATTTTTCATAATCTATGAGCTTATACATCCCATGACATAAAACGCTAGAGGCAATAATGACATAGCCATTTGATAGATCATGAATTGTATCTGTCATCGACAAATTTCATAACCAACACGATCTTGGATAATGTTGAAACTGATAACATATTTTTGTTGATTGTTGACACAAATAAAGCATCCCACAATGTAAAAGAACTACCATCAATTGTAGAGAGAATGATCTTACCAACTCCCATGACAGGATAAGAGGAGTTGTTGGTGCATATGATAATATTCCCTATAGGACTAGGCTCAAGTGAAGTGAAGAAACTACATTGCGAGGTAATATGTTTGAGTCATAACTGCAAACAATAGTAAATACCCATTCTTAATTTTGCACAAGATTAGTAGACTCTGTTTTGGGTGTAGAGGCCTCTAGAACAACCATTCCAGTCTCTTTCTTCTTTGCCTCTTTCTTCCTTGTCTCTTTTGCAACTAGTTTGGGACAACTCTTTATGACATGATCATTTCCTTTACAGTATTTACAAAACAATTTCTACTTTTTTGTTTTCTTCTCATCTCTATCATCCTTCATTGATTGTGCACAAATAGTAGATTTATGCTTAACTAGTAGATGAGATCCATTTACCTTTGCCCTTTTGACTAGCCATGAAAGCTTGATCTGCAACACACATAATGGACCAGTTATGCCTAGACTTATCTTCCTGCAATAGAATAGAGACTAACTCCTCAAATGTTAAGGCGTTTGGATTGCTCTTCATCATCAATCAAATAGTAGAAGGAAAACTCTGATATGCATTTGGAAGACCATTTAGAACAGTCTGCACAAGTGAATTGTTAGGCAATAGTTCATCAACAGAAATCAATTGCTTCTTCAAATATTTGATCTTTGTTAGAAAATTATCCATGGAATCTCCTTCATTCATGTGCTCACTCTCCAATTGTTTTCGGAGGTAAGCAACACGAGCCGCATTCCTTGTCTGATATAAAGTGGTAAGTGTATCCCAAGCATCCTCTTCTGTTCTATAGGAGTGAATGTAAGGAATAATGGCATGTTTGACAGATAAGGCTATCAATGCATGTGCCTGAGCATCTCTTCCATCCCAAAGAGGTTGCTCTACAGTAGGTGCCGCAAGAATTGCAACATGAAAAAGAACATGAAGAAGATCACCATCTTCAATGCCATCTGCATCACCTTTAGTAACTGTATTTGCAAGTGTAATAGGACTTTTTTCAACACCATGCACAATATTCCATAGTCCTTTTGCAACCAATACATAAGGCATCATATAAGTCCATAATGGGTAATTGGTACCATCCAACTTATCCTCAATAACCAATATATGGAATACATCACTGCTTTCAACCATGGCCATTGACAAAAATACCTTGATGAAGAAAAATAAATGTATCTCAAAAAGTTGAGCAAAGCTACCCTATCGAGTTCTGCTAAACCTGTAGCAGACTTGAGGCGCTTATAATGGAAAATCAAAACCTCTATATACCTTTGGCATAAAAGAAGAAAACTGCTTGCATAGACATTGCAATAGTGCATTTTCAACTCCTAATTGCCTTGATTATGCTCACCAATTTTCATGCAATTTTGAGACTGTGATTGAAGGGGTGTCGACGACACCTTACATGAAGCAACAACCTACTTTGATACCAATTGTTGGACTTTGAGGTCTACAAAAGCATGCCAACAACACAAGTAAGAACAAGAAGCTTGAGGCACAACACACAATACTGATAGTATTATCAAGAGAATGTACAAAGATAAGTGACCTGTTAGGGTTATAGGCATATATACAAGTTGAGAAAAAAAACCTCCTAAAGAGGGAAAAAGTGTCTCGGTGGTCCTAGTGTGTTCACACACATCACTACCTAAATATATCAACATAATGGTCACCTAGATCATCACTTGCTCAGAAGCCTTCCCAAGCTCAAGGCCCTATATTCTTGATCGGGTTGAGTGTGAGCATATCGGATGCTTCTAGGCCTTTGCTATCAGATGCATTCAAGCATTCTTCATTTTCCTGAGTGGGATTTTTCTAAGGTACCTTTGATCTCTCTATAGAGCATGTGAATGATGCCTAGCTAGCATTCATCATCATGAATCATGAGTGTATCTACTACATTTCAAATGGTCTTCTCCCAGACAAAAAAAAATTCTATCTTGTTGCCTTGGTTTATGATATAAAACCTCTTTGCACTCCATGTTCATTTGCATTACATACCTTGGTAATCTCTCACTAAGTGCCATGGGTCATGATGAAAATACTAGAGCATTGTGTTCAAAGAATCCAATGGTAAAAGCATTTTCAAATGTCTGCATGTAGTGAGATGGGAGGAAAAATATGGGTAATATTCCCATATTCCTTACTGGGTGCCATTGATAACTCCAATTATAGATGATGGTTGCTTTGAAACCCAATGGGTTCGATATCTACTAATCTCAAATGCTCGAATGCAGTGAGATGCAATTCTAACATCTTCAGGACCTTAGATGTCATTCAAAGTGCTAAGTCTGGTAAATGATCCATTTTATATGTGTTCTTGATTACCATGACCATATATTCTTGGATTATCTTATTCTTTGGAGATAAGGGAGTTGAGGATAGTCTAGCCACTACAACTAGATTGTTCTATCACATTTCTACCTCAGGAACTCGTACATTGCTCTGTGCCATGGAATTAGACATTAACCTTAATGCTTTTGTAAGAAGGGTGGCAACACAGAGAAGTGTTCACAAAAGTTAGGATTATTTGCCAAGAATGCCTTCTTCCAAGAGGATTCATATACTTGATCTTCTTAATGTGCAAGGTCTTCTATTTCATAGAGAAGGTTATCATTTGATGCCTAGCCCACTCTATGTAAAAGGTATTGCCTCATATGTTCTCTCATAAGGATGAAAGGTGTTGCCATAGGGTATAAGAGATGATTAAATTTTCTAGCTATAACTATATTTGCCAAGTTAGTGGATAAGATTTCCTTCTCGAACTCTATGAAACTTTCACCCTACTCCATGTCTATAGTTCTTATAAGATGGTTGCTCTCAAGGTTCTAATTCAAGTAGAAATATGGCCTCATAAAACTTTATTACTTCCCTTAGATTTGAAAAAGTTGGGAAAGCTTCTCATGTTGAGGAGATGGAGGTGGTCTTGGTACATGTGCAACTTCATTTGTAGGGAGCAAAGTGTGCCTGCGTTCATCAATAGTGTCCTGAAGCTCTGATATCCTCTTCATTCTTCCAACTTGAAATGAATTAGGATCATAAGTTCTCCTCACCACGTGTAGCAACCTTCTTAGCTCTTCCTTTTTACTTTGGAATTCTAATTATTGCAAGCACATCTACTCTTCTAGCTACGAGTGTATGGTAGGACCTTCATATGCAATGATAGGAGCAGTCTTTGGTTGTACTTCCATGAATTCTAGGCTTTGAGTGTTCAAAAATTTCTCTAGCATGTACTGATGGTCTTTTTGACTCTTCTCCCCTCATCTGTTTTCATTTGTAGTTGAATGTTCAAGATGGCTCTCTGGTAGAAAAAGTACTTGTGGCATAAGCCTAACAATGGATATGAATTGTAATTTGGTCTTAGCATGTTACACTCATTCTTGATGGAATTCTTGGTGTTGTAAATGTTGAATGTGTAGCAGCAGATGATGTGTGAAGTGGTGGCTTGGTAGAAAGTGATGTTATGAAAATGGGTATGGATACTTCTTCACATGCAATCTGAGCTATTTCAACATGCTGGTCTGAGGTTGTTTGAGATAGTGTAGCCATAGGTGAAGATGATACTTGTGAACTAGGAGCTTGAGAGGAGGAGGAACATGAAGCTACATACATTTCTAGAGTGGAATTCTTCTCTTTCTCCCCTTCTTTTTCTTTTTGTTGCTATTTGAAGACTTCTTTGGAGGGATTGATCTAGTCTTTTTATTGAAGAGGAATTTTGGCATTAGCCTTATCTCCTGCACTTTAATTAAAGCAAAAGAAAACAAAAGTATAGATGAATGGGCCTACCACCAATGGGACCCCTTGAATCCCACAAAGCAGGGGAAGAACATACACAACTAGAGGGTTTTGCAAAGGAGGTCGATAACCCCTTTGTCCCCCTCATACGGGTCCCACTTGGCTTTAATCTTGTTGTTCTCAAGGAAAAACACTCTATGGTGCCCAAAAGGTGGGGACTTCTTACAATTGGATATTCTTTTGCCTAGAAGGAAAAGATATTTCTTGATAGACTATTCTTTAGGAGGGTTTCCAAAATTGGAAGCACATCTCACTCTCTCCAAATCTTCGAGAGGGTCTCACCTCTTATAGCATTCCACAATGTTGAGGAGCAACCAATCAGCACTTGCTTCCATCTTGGTAGTGGCGGTATTGTAATGCATGATTGTATGCTCTAATGTTGCTTGAAGAATTTGAGTTTGGCAAAGGTGCAACTATTTCTTCTTCCCATCCTCCACTAAGTGAATTTGAACAAACTATTCTTCATAGGTTTTTTGCTTCTTTTTTCACATATCATGCACTATAAGAGGCTTAAAAGACTCCACGATCATCTCCTTTCTAGTGCTTTTCTTCCTTCTTCTTCTTCTTCTTCTTCTTGTGAGTGCAGGGCCCCTTGTGTTAAATATATATGCAATATAGCCTGAGAGGACTTCTCTGGTCATGGGAGTTAGGAAGTCATCCTTGCTCTTGAGACATTGGTGAATGCTTTTAGTTAGCATGAATCCTCTGCCAAAGAATTCATGTGTCTAAAATGACCTTTGATTATTTAGTTAAAAACCACTTGATTCTTGTATATGTAGTCTTCAAAGTGCTCAAAATCATGGATTAAATCATTAGAAATGGTCTTGATAGGCATCGTGTAGCGATTTTCTTGATTCATACTAAAATAATTGCAATTACCATATTGCCCTTTGATATACGAAAGGACTGAGCGTAGAAGACTACCTTGTAACCAAGGTCATCAAGTTGACCAACTGACATCAAACTGCGTGATAACTGAGCTACATGGCATACATTATGCATAGTAAATTTTGAACCATCAATGAACTGCACAACCACATCTCCAATCCCCACAACGTCTCACTGATAAGAATCACCAAGTCTCATGGTACCAAGAGACTTTTCTGCATAATTAGAGAACCATTCTTTGTGTGGTGTCACATGGAAAGAAGCACCAGAATCTAGCAGCCAGGTGTGGCAAAGAGAATCAGCCATAAGTGCCTCAGTTGGCATAGTACTATCAAGTGTCTGCACATCAACATCATAAGAAATAGCATTAATTTCTTCAATCTTCACAGTCGAAGTAGATGGTGTAGGTAACTGTATAACATGCCCATCAACATTCTGTCCTTTACCTTTAGCATTCTTTAATGCATAACAATCTTTCTTCATATGTCCTTTCTTATGACAATAATGGCATTCCATATCCCTCTTCCTTGATTTACTTATACTCTTATTCCATTGACCATTCTTTTCCTTGTTCTTGCTCCTACCATGTTGCTGATTCTTTCCTTGGTAAGAATCACGAACATTATATGCATCTCCACTCTGAGTGGCAACCATAGATTTTCTACGAATCTCCTCACTCAAGAGTGCTCCACATATGTCATCATAGACAAGTTTACCACTAGGTGCACTATTGCTAATAGCTGTGCAGAATGTATCCCATGATGATGGCAGGGTGCATAACAGCAATACTGCTTTCATCTCATTATCCATATCCATTTTCTGAGCCTGTAACTAGGAGAATGTAACATCAAACTCATTTAGATGAGCAACAACACTATCTGTGTCCTTCACGTGAAGGTCATATAATTTTCTCATCAGATACACTTTATTTGATGCCGTCTCTTTTTTATATGTATTGCATAACTTCTTCCAAAGCTCCTCTGCACTTTCACAGTTTAATACTGTAAAGTAGACATTATCTGCCACGTGCAAATGAATGGTAGACCTGGACATTTCATCTAACTCATCCCAATCATCTTCATCCATGTCAGCAAGCTTCTTTGAAATCCCATTTACTGGCTTCCATTGCCTCCTTTGAATTATCACATCTTTAATCTGATTCTTCCATAGAGCAAAGTTTGTGCCATCAAATTTTCGGATCTCAAAATGGTCTTTGCCCTGCAAGTTATAGCTCCTCCTCGGAACACTAGCACTAGACCCTGATCCACTGGATGTGCCTGAGACCTCTGATGCCATGATGGTAGAGAATTGAATAGAATGATAATGGAGCTAGAAGAGTCCGAACACCAATGAATAAGCGTATCAAGGAGTAAATCGACCACTGTATAGTTGACTAAATCGAAAATCTGGAAAAATTTTGCCAGAGTATCCTCTACAAAATGAGCATATGACCAGTATCAAAATATCATAAAACTGCAAGTGCTGCATAGTGAATCAGTGACTCCACTGCATATAACTAGTTACCCAACAGAAGTCAACTAGGCTTATCGAGCACCTATTAACAACTATCATACATCTCCTATGGCGAGGCTGGGTAAGTCTTCCATCTGCATCAGCAAATAGACCTCGACATCTGGGTGTCTCCGAGTTAAGCAAACCTCACCACAACCCTCTTTATCAAACGTAAAAGGCTTTATGCAAAGAACGTAACCGCTATATCAATGACCACATGGACGTACATAAGCGGTATCCACAGAAGCGTACATGGTGTGTATATGCTCAATATATGCAGTAAAATGACACTAAAAGGCTAAATACACAACCTAAAAACTAGCCAATAACACCTGCAAGTGTCTGTCAACTCTGATGTTTTAAGCTCAAAAAACTTGCATAAATTTTGCAACAACTGCTCCCACCAAAACTGAAAACTTTCAAGAAACCTGTAGTTTTACAAGTGTGGCTGAAAACAGCCCCAAAGGTTGATATTTATTGTCGGAGAAGTACAAAGAACACTCTTCTTGATGTTCTTGGATCTGTGTGAATAGAACTATGTGCAGAAGTACTCCAAAATGGCTCCAAAAGACACCCCAAAAATGCTTCCAAAGTAGGCTTTGAAAGCAAGCTTTGAGGGACCAAAACATGCAATGTCAACCTTAGTCCTTCCTGTTCTTCAATCACCACAAGCGTGTAGCTTAGTGGCAAGAGATTGCCACGGTTAAGCGAGCTCCGCGGGGAATAGTACTGGGATGGGTGACCTCCCGGGAAGTACCGGGAACCTCTATATTCCTTGATCGTTGAGGTCCTCCCTCGCGTGCAGCCAACAGCGCCAACGGTGACTTAAGTGACTCGGATGACAAGGTATGCCAAGGTCTATGCCTTGGTCGTCGCCTTAGTCGTAAGCCTTGGAGAAAGCCTGGGGGGATGCTCGCTTTGCTCGCACAAAAGGAATAAAGCTTCTGCCTCAAATTGCTCTGATACTAGTGAAGTATTTCGATGGCAATGCACCATAGTGCACTCTCCTTCTCAAGAGCTCCACGACAATATGCTCGGAGTAGAAAACCAAGCTCCTGGGACACATAAGTGTAATAGACCCCCTTTGGAGCGAATGATATGAACACATACAAGGAGTGAAAGATCAACCACTTCAAGGTAATAATGCGAAAGCTTTGTGGCTTCAAACTTTTGTACTAGAAGAGCTTTGGTGAATATCTTTGCCACATTATCTTGTGTAGGCACATATACCAAATCAATATCTCAACGTGAAGGAACTCTCTAACAAAATGTTAATGAAACTTAATGTGCTTTGTGCACACATGAAACATCGAATTTATTACACCTACATGTGCACTCTAACTATTACTGAGACTATGCATAGGTGCATCAATATCCATGCATAGATCCATCAATAGGCACCTCAACCATATACACTCCACTATAGCTTTGAATAATGTCATGTAATCAACTTCACAACTCAATGTGGCCATAGTAGGTTGCTTCTGACTCAGCCAAGATACACATGATCCTCCAAGGAAAAAGCAATTGCCAACAGTGGACACCTATGTATCATAACAACCAGCATAATCACTATCTATACAAGCATGCAAGAATGGCTAAGCATCTCTACATGATGAAAGGGAAGTAGAATGGAACCTTGAAGAGAAAATATACTACTATTGATAATGAAGATGGTAGGATTATTTTTAGCCATATAGAATATAGGATTTTTCACCTACATGTCTTACATGAATGATTCATGGTTTTTGGAACTTTGATTCCTTTAGGCATAGGGAAAGCTAGAAGAATTGTTACAATTTCTTATGGCATTTATAGAAAGTCTTCATTATAAAGGTTATTACCAATAAAATGTCATTGATGAGGAGGAACCTATATCTTCTATTTTAGATGCAAGTTTTCAAACTAATAAGCTTCCGAACATGTTTAGTTTCTTTAAAGATTATAATAACTTTTTTCTTAGGTGCCAAAGTTTGTATTGATTGTTTCAATATCAAAACAAGGTTGTACAATTTTTTGAAGGCAAATTTATGAATGAAAATGATAGAAGTATTTTGGGCATCATCATTCAAAGGAACAATTTGTACATGATATCTACTCTTACAACCATTCATATGGTTGCGATGAATGTTTCTACAAGAGATAGTTTTTTCCATAGGGTATACTCAATTATGGAGGTCATCTGCTTTGTATTTGATGCATGCTGACTTGTCTAGGATGGTGTGTATGAAAACTTTGGGAATATTTACTTTTGCCAAATAAAGTTGCTTTCTTAAGAGCAACGATACAATTTTAGATAAGTTCAAAGAGTAATTATTGTCTCTTTGTTATGAAATAGAGAGGAGTGCAACAAAGTTTAAGATTGATAATGGAAATACAATCATTTTTAAGGATTTTTAAAACTTATGTGAAACTGAATGGCCCAAGAAACAAATGAAGGTATTTAAACTACTTAATGAAATGAAAATATGACATTCAAAATTGTAACCATTGTGGGGATGAAGGTACATGGTAACAGTGAACAACCCTCAAATTAGTAGGATGGTATTTTTGAGTAGTAAACTATATCCTTGAATCTATTTCTATGGAAATTTTGAAGATAAAGAGCCCATCAAGAGCTCTATTCTATTAAGAAGAAATATCTTTCACATTTTATTCTTTGAAGCAAATTCTATATGCATGTTTTAGAAGTATATGGAAAGAATCTTGGTAAAAAGTAACATCAATTGTATTTTCTTAAAAATATAATGACAAAAAGAAGATATAGAATCTTTATCATTTTGAGACAAAGGAGATAATAGAAATATGGGATGCGATGTTTTGAGAGGATAGACCACATGAAGCCGAGGAGGAAAGGATATAATTAAATTATCAACGGAAAATGTAAATCAACACGAAAACAAAATAAGATTTCTTGTTTTTATAAAGAGGAATGAGATATAGAGGAGTTACTAATCTCTTAGGATATACGGAAGCTCCACGTTGCTAGAATTTCTATTCTAGAAACAATCTAGAGAAAATGTAGTGAGTAGATGGAGATAACTAATAGAAGTAGGACATTATTCCATCTTTTTAATTTATGCAATATAAGGGTAATGAAAACTTGGGCAATTTAAGAGGAAGCAACTAGGACGACTACATGGGTGACTCCACGTCACCTAGGCGACCCTTGCATCTACTTGCGCAACCTGGCAAGAAAGTGGGCTACCAACTCTTTCTATTTTTTTAGTAGTCCAAAGTGTGAATAACAACTTCCAAGACACTCCACCCTATGCAATAAAGATCAAGGAGCACAACAACAATATCAACATCATGGAAATCAAAGATCCCAATGACCTAATGGAATGCTAGATGAGGTGCTGAAATTTTTGTGTCTTGTGGTATGATTCACAAAAGAAGAGGAGACCATGATAAAATTGATCTTCGTAGGTGAGGCAATCAAGGATCAATGATGAGGGAAGCCAATGCTTGCAGAGGAGAATGACACTACTACCATATCCTCCTAGGATCATAATGTAGAAATCTCTAACACTTGATCTATATCCTCTATAGAAGAAATACCACTTAGGTGGATATAAGAAAAGGAACAAACAATCAGATTTGAAACCCCATCCTTCATCAAAGAAATGTTGTTGGAAGGGAAGAGATCTACCGATTATGCCTAGTATGTTGAAGCACTCAAAAGGAGGATACAAAAAATGAAAAAAGTTGGGATCAATGAGAAGCAGAAGGAGAGAGGACTAAGATGGAGAAAACCAAGAAGATCTAGCTCATTGAAAATGGAGGAATCAACAATTTCCAAATTGCCCAATTTCCCAAGTTGCCTACTTTTCCCAGCGGCCCATTTTTCAACTTGCCCAATTTCCTAAGTTGCCTACTTTTCCTAGTTGCCCATTTTTCAAGTTTCTCAGTTTTCTAAGTTGCCCATTTTCCAAATTACCCAATTTCCTAAGTAGCCTACTTTTTGAACAAAATTTGTATAAGTTTAGTTGAACTAGTTTTAAAAGTTGCCTACTTTTTGAAAGTTCCCTACTTTTTACAAAGTTGTCGACTTTCTGAAAGTTCCCTACTTTTTGATGACTTAAATTTAACCGACCAGTCTTCACTTGTAAAAGTGGCTAAATTTTTCAATACAAAAAAACATGACGACCTCTTGCATGTGGATGTCTGATGGAAAATGGGAGCCGGATTGGATGGAGGGGCCGTCCACCATAAAGGCATGAGAAAGGCCTCTTCTTTTGAAGGAATCTCTTCCAAAAACCAAAATTTGGAAGACAGTGATGACAAAGGAAACAATGGACCAAAGTGTGAACTTTCCAATGATCCTGCAAAATGAAGAAACTAATTTTTTCCCTTTTTGCTAAGAGCCATCCCCTATGATTCAAATAAAATATATATAAGAAGGCCTCTCTATTAAAGAGAGATGCAAAAAAAGATACTAGAGGAGGGAATGCATAGCCATTCATTGATCATGACAAGTTGTATAGCCTCTAGGTTGATTACCTAAAAGTTGTACTTATTATCTTCTTGAGCTGTGTATACTCAATAATTTCGACATCTTTTCCCTAGTATGATTGTGTGTTACTATATGTAATATTCTTCTCTTTTGAGCTTCCAAATTGCAACCTATAGTACATATTGCATCTAAGAAGACACACTACATTGAGCAGTAGAACAAGAAATTGATCTACTCATGCTTATTTTGGCATGCATGGTGGGACCTTGGTTGCAATTTGACTTCTCAAAAGTTGAACTTTTAGTAGGATGAAGTTGATGAGGAGTGTTAGAGCGATAGTCTATGAATAATACCCGCTCCATAAAGCTCTATCAAAGGTTTCTCAACAAAATCTTAGAGAGTTACCACAAGCTGATGTGTCTTTGGAAGAGTTTGAAGCTGCACCATCAAGGATTGAAGGAGTCAAGTCACCAGTTGAAAGAAGATGAAGATACAAATGGATAAACTTATAATGCTCTCACACAATTAGGAGCAGAGATAGAGGCATTGAAGTTACAAAAGTCTTTGCAAGCATAGAAGGATGATTGGCAAGGAAGAATCGAAGCTCTAGCTCAGTTGCAACAAGAATCGGTGGAGGTTAGAACTCAAAAAGAGGTAAAAAATATATATTTGGTGCACTATATGCAAGAAATTGGGACATTCTTCTTAGGATTATTCAAAGAGGTTGGTGTGTCAATTTTGTGGAAAACTAGGTCATGAAGGAAGGGACTACTATTTTCTCAAAGGTATGCAAGCAAATTTTGCATCACCTAGTGTAGTTGCGAATCAACCCCTATTTCCAGATCCAAGATTCTAAGTGGAAAACATGTATACCACCACTCAGGTAAATTCTTTTCTAATGAAAGAAAACCTCCATTTAGAAGATAATCCTATCTTATAATGTGCTATAGATGTGGGGAATATGGCCACTTTCAAGGGAATTGCTCCCTTCGAGAGGGGTCTCCACCTTGCAGGTATTGTCTAGATATACTAGATCATTACTCTAAGGATTCTCGAAAGCAAAAGGCTTCTACAAGTCAACCCTCCATAAATGGTTAAACTCTATTTTATCAAGTCAACATTATCTCTGTCAATCAGTGGAGGCAATAAGAAATCCATTCTAGTGATAATGAAGAAAACAATACTAATAACTATCTAGGTATTGCACACTTTTCTCCAAACTCTATTAGTTCATCCCAAAAAAATGATTTACATAATAGAATGATTTTTCCAAAGCAATCAAGTTAATGAAGTTGACCAGATTTTAAAAAATGGTATAGTTAATGAAGTCAACTTGAAAACCAGTTAAGTTAATGAAGTTGACTGATTTTTTGAAAATGTCCAAGCTAATATAGTGGACCAATTTTTGAAAAGTGGTTAAACTTAATGAAGCCAGTCCCTTGTATGGAAATAATCTAGTAAGTGGATGACTTTCTAAAGTCGGTCTATTTTCTTAGGTTGGTCCAATTCAAGCAACTCCATTAATTGAACTTGGTCCACTTCATGAAGTTGCTTCCTTTTAAAACTATGGTCTAGAAAGAGACTAGCCAATCCATGTTCTATACCAAGTCTAGAAGCTAAATTGGTTTCATGATGAGAAATTGATCAAGAACCAAGAGCATAGACAAGAGCTCAAAAGAAGAAAGCAAAGACAAAGATCTTGTAAGAAAAAGGTCAAGCTATGAAAAATTATGAATTCTTGTTGGAAATTGATAAAGCTTTCAAAGAGACGATGAAGGAACTACATTCAGCTAATGAACCTCCTCTAACTTTACCAACACCATCCATCATCAAAATTGAGGAGATACTAAAGAAGGACTTCCAATGTGTATCTTTGTATGATCTATTAAAATTGGATGAAAGATTTAGATGTGAAGTCATAGGGACCATAGAAACATTGAATCTTCCAATGATGCTTGCAATAAGTGGTAGGAACACTCCAAAAGATCCTAACATTGAGTCATAACAAACGAGAACAAAGACATGTTCTCTTTTTTATTTGAGAAGAAATGCATAAGATGTTGGAAAAACGGATCATTTTCCTATTCCACAGGGAAAATCATTATTTCATTTTCAATTAGCACCATAAAAAAACACCATTGAAGCATTCGATTCATGAAGAAGCTTATTAAATTATTTTCAATGCCAGAAAAGGCCATCGAATGATCCAACACTTCATGCCAAAGTTTCCAATTTCAAAAAGTAGTGGTGATAATGCTAGAAACAAAGAAACTCAATCTCTTGATATAGCACTTGAGACTCTTGATGTGAGATTTATGTTCTCATTCTTATTAAGAATTTGAGTTATCCTACATGGAGAAATAAAATACACTTTTCAAGGGTCAGTATATATAACATTAAATCATTTGACACTAGCATAAATATTGGAGGAGCTTTTCTGCATACTTTTATTCTAGCTCATCAAGCTATTCCAATTACCACTTCAACGCTATGATCTTAATGAGCCATAAATGTAAACCAAACCACATATCAATCCAACACAAATGCATAGAATGTGAAATGGGCTAAGCAGAAATAACAAAAACATCGATCCTTATATTCCAATAATCAAATCATTATAAAATTATCTATTTACAAAGTTCAACAACCCTTTTACAATAGAAGCTGATCATATAAATGCTCAGCCTCTTGCATAACAACATCTTTAGGGACTTGAGAAGGTTTTGAGGGCTTTTCTTGCTCTAAAATTGGCTCCTCAAGGTCAACCAGATGCCAATGTTGGCACAGGCTCCCTTGATGCAGGCTGGAATCTCTCTAGGTCAGCTATATGTTTCTTCCCAACCTCTTGCTCCTCATCTGGGCATTCATTCAAGCCATTACTCCGCATCCTAATGAAAGTAACTTGGGCTTCATCCTTCTCTACAACAGTGCAGTGCCTAAACATTTTGAGAGCACATGCGATGTCATCCCTGAAAACAAAGAAATCAATTACATGTGATACCACTCATTCTAAAGCCATATGGGATATCTGCTATTAAAAGGGAATAATGTTTCTTAGGTACTACTATAAAAATGTTATTTACATCATCACAATATATATTGTAGTACAATGGCCTAAGGGGTTCTACAGGGTTTGAAAGACACTTTAGTCCAGAGGAATCATCCTTGAACTCCATCTCCTTTGCCTTTATTCTAGACTTCTCATGCCTTGCCCTTTGGATATGAGCAAGGAAGGGAGAAGGACAGTCTTCATTCGGCTCACCACTCTTCTTGTGAGGTTTTTGCAAAAAAAAGGATGAGTGTCAACTCAAAGATTGTTTACAAAGTGTAACATATATCAATAGACTTGATGCTTAGCATTTGAATAAATCTTTGCTAGGAGACTTAAACTTGCTTCAAGTCGATGCTTGGCATCGACTAGTTGTGGCAGGCTATATCCGGAGTCAATTCTGTGATACAATACAATGCCTAGCATCGGAATCCTAGTGATTTTTGATGCATGGCATGGAATTTCGACCAAAGCTTGTTGCTGCACATAGCAATTCTGTGATATTTGATGCTAGGCATCCACTTCTAGCATGCCTGTTCCTATAACTTGATGCCTTGCATTGAATAGCACCAACTAGTCGAGAAACGTAATCATGTGCCAGACATCAAATTTGGGGGACAAGTCGATGCTATGCATCGACCTAATATGGAGCAACTCGATGTCAAGCATTGGATAAGGCGACAAGCTCGATTCCAGGTATCGACTTGGGTGAGGAAGTTGATGCTAAGCATCAAATTGGGTGACAAGGTTGATGCCAGGCATCCACCTGGCCTCCAAGTCGATGCGAGGCATTGAGTTGGGTGAGCAAGTCGATGCTAGGCATCAACTTGAACCACTGGGTCGATGCCACACATTGACCAAGTCGATGCTAGGCATGGAGTTGTTCACCAAACTTGATGCTTGGCATCGAGTTAGATTCTCAATGCAAAAATGGTCAATAAGATCCATCTGTTGAACTCGATCCACCCATTGACCTCTCTTCAGATTCAAATGCATCTAGAGTAAAGAATGTCAGCAAAGAGAGCGAGAATATACAAAGTATGTGGTGTTTTAAGTGAAGGCCTTATGAAGTAAGTAGAAAAAGATTTCAATTCCTTACTTCAAATAGAAAAATTGCGTTGGACATTGTGAAGCATTGGTGTGGTTTGAAATGTTTGTGTACATGAAGAAACAAAAGCAGCTAAGAAAGAAATTCTTCCATTTAGATAGTGAAAGGCAAGATTTATACCTTGCTTCTCACATGAGAATGATTGAGGATAACATGTGAGTAACAGATGTTGCTTTTGAATATTACTTTAGTCAAGGGATCCGATGTTGTAGGGTTGCATTTAAGATTTTGATGGGCATGGGGAATTGCAAAGGTTCTATTGTTCATCATGCAATGCATTGTGAAGTTATGCTTACAACTCGAAGGTTACACTTGTCAGATAACTTTACTCATCGAGAAGTATTTCAAGTTTATAAAGAAGAAATGGAAAGTAAAAATGAGAAGTATGTCTTGTATGGAGATTTTACTCGATTATGGAAAGAAGAGTTTAACAATGTGAGGATTCCTTGTACAGTTAGAATGGGTGAATGCTCAGTTTGTGCCACTTTGAAAAACATGGCAAAGGGGGGATACAACACCACACGAAAAAGATAATTTTAAAAGCCTTCTAAAGAACCATCATGAGAGTCAAGCTTTAGAAAGAAAGAAACAAATTCATCATTGAAGTAAAGCACTCAAAAATCCACAACATTATATGTGTTTGTTGATTGATGGTATGGATCAAAAGAAAACATGTATGCCCCATTTTGCTCACATTCCTAAGGACATTGAAGATGAGTTCCTTGTGCAAATGCATTTGGTTGGTGCTTTGGTATACAATGAAACCGTAAAGTTGAAGGTTTTCTTCACATATCCGAACACCCATAATGATCCAAACCTTATGGTTATTGTGATTCATAAAGTTTTGCAATCATGGGAGGGTCTTTTGCCACCAAATGTCTATTTGTAGCTTGATAACATTGCAAAAGAGAATAAAATTCTATAGTCTTTGGATATTTATGCATGCTTGTTGATAAACAAGTGTTTCAAAAGGTTAAGGTAAATTTCCTTTTGGTTGGGCACACTCATGATCACATTGATCAAATGTTCAATACCTTTTCCAAGAGGTTGGCATGCCATAATGCTTTTACTCTTCCAATATTATCTATATTGATTTCTGAAGCATACACTCCAAAGCCAGAAGCTCAACACCTTACACACATTTATGACATTAAGCAGTTTTGCTTAGCAATTATTGATAGCAGTTATTGATAGCAGTACTAAGGTTTTGGCTCCATTTCACAACATTAGTTTCAACCACGTATTCTTGAAAAGGAGGCTTAATGACATTAGTCTTTTATTTGCAAAGCAATATTCATGTTCTTCAGGGTGGGAGCCTAAAGACGGATGCAATTTTTTATTGCATGTGCCTGATTTGTCTGTGGATGGTGCATAATAGACACCATGTGAAGATAAAAGCAATATGGAAAGATGTGGAAATGTGGTTGAGCAAAGTAAAAGGTGTATGCATGTACTTATGGAGAAGAAGAGACAGATTGAGCGTGCAAAAAAATATGCTGGAGATCAAGATGTATCTTGGTGGGATGAGTTTTTTAATCATCAAGAAGAGATTCTAAAGAATACCATTGTAGGCCATTGGCCGCTTGATATTCCATTCACATGGAATTTTAGCACACAAAGACCAGTGAATGTGGACCAATCATGTAATGGAGATACACTTCAAAGCTTTATGCATCCACCAGAAAGGAATATTTATGTAGGCCCAAGGATAACAAAACAGGCTAAAGCATGATGGCAAGAAAATTTGAAAGAAATAAATGCCGGAACACTTATTGCAGTCCTTGTTGATGGCGATGAGACTACTAGACCATTTTGCGTAGCAAAAGTGTTAGACGTCATCAACGATATTGATCAAAGAAGAATAGAGGCTTTGATAGTCCATTGGTATTATACAAAAAGTAGTAATGCATTCACTGGTAAGTATAACTTAGAAATGGTGTGTGACATTGGCAAATGAATAGGCTCAAAAAAGGAAAAGAATATCCAAAGTACATCCAATCTTAAAATGGATGATGTAGATATTCTTGTTTATTATTTTTCCTTGACAAAAACAGGGCACTTGAGGAAAGCAACGATTAATATGATAAAGCAAAAGCTTCCAGATATATATGGAACATCCAATCATAGGCAAACAAGAAGATCTGTGCATGATCCTGCAAAATTTGGTATGTACTTGGATAGAGCTCTTGTTGATATAGAAGAAGAAGAAGAGAGCTGTCAACAGTCTCAGACTCAATCAGATGCATCTGATGATGGCGATGTAGACATAGATCAAGAAAGTTGTGAATTAATTTGAAAATCTATGAAATTTTTGGTGCTTTTACAACTGCTCGAAATGACTTCGCATAAAGAAACCACGTTCTATTGCATTTTTTAATCATTGTGAAGATCCTCTATCAATACATGTTTAATCTTTATATTTTATATAATATTTTTTATCACTTTTATATTTCTCATATAGATTCAAAAGTTATCAATGTTATATAGGTTCAAAATTTAGGCACATTTTTTACCTTTTAAATTTTCAAAAAATGACAAAAAAATGTCAAGAAATTGCATGTTTTCACTTGATTTTTGAAATGTATGTGTACTGGTGTAAAGTATTTTCAAACATAATATGTAATTTACTTGATTTTTGACGAGGGAGTTCTCTTTTTATGACATAATTCTCGTTTGTTACGACTCACAGTTTCCTATGAAAGTTGCAATTACAGATTACTTCACATAGGTATCAACAACTCTTTAATGGAATTTAGGAGTCCATGTTTGTCAGTCACTATATATGGAAGGAATATAAATGGAGTGATCATAGATGCAGGTTTAGGTATAAACATGATGCTATATTTTACCTTAAAATAATACCAGGTGAACCAAAGTTTAAAATTACCTTAACTGGCCAAAGTTGAGTTAAACCACTTGGTATTATAGAAAAGGTACCTGTTCAGATGGATGATCTATCTTTTTCTTTAGATTTTCTAGTGCTAAATCTACTACAAGTCAAGTGAGGTTTTCCTCTATGCATAGGGAGGCCATGGCCAAGGCACACCCAAGCTATGCATGATTAAGGTGATGATACCATTTTGGTTAGCCTACCAAGGAATTTGCAGAAGCATTTACATTTTGATCAAAGAGGATCTCTTCGAGGTAATGCTCATTCTTTCACTATTATTAAATAATCACCAATTCATATCGAAGAGAATCTAATGAATTCAAAATCATTGATGACAAAGATCTTTTGGAATGGAAGGAAGCTAGACATTCATCCTATCCATGTTATGGTGTATCTATTTGTGAAGAGGATTGTGAATAGGTAGAAACTATTGGGCTTGGGGAACCAGTCATGGACTTTAGGAGGGGAAAGAGAGGAGGTTCTAAGGATTCAACCCAATTTGGAAAAGAAAAAAGGACAACACATCAAAATTAAATGGCTCACCTATACCTCAGACATGCAGTGGACACAAGATCTTTCACCTTTATGGGTGCAAGAAAAGGAATCAAGGGTCAAAATGGATGAATCTCCAACTTAACCACAACATGTTTTCAAGGATCAAAATGAAAATTCAACTCTGGAATCTCAACCTATAAGACAAATTAACTTTAGAAATGAAGAACATTCACAACCAATTTCGCTAAAAACTTGGATGCGGGATCAATCAATGTTGCTACAATAGGTAACTACTCTCATGCAAAGTTTCAAGGATGTGTTTGCATGGAGTTACCAAGATTTTGAAGGAAATCCTATCTATTTTAAAGAACATTCTATTCCCTTGATTGATGATCCTAAACTAGCAAGAGGAATGATATATCGTTTTAACCCAAAGTATGCAGAGACTATAAAAAAGGAAGTAGGAAAACTAGAGAAAGCAAAGATCATTGTCTCAATGGAGCACTCAGGATGCTTGTTGTCAATGGTAATAGTCCAAAAGAAGAAATCTAAAAATATTCATGCTTACATTGATTTTTGGGCTTTGAATAAGGTTATGATTTCAAATGGGTTTCCAAACCCATTTTCACAATAGGTTTTGGAAGATGTCTTTGGTCATGTGTTATACAATTTCATGGATGGATTTAGTAGGTATAACCAAATGTTCATCCATCCAAAGGACCGAGCAAAAACCACATTTATAACACCTTAGGGTATGTATATATATACAAAAATGGATTTTGGATTATGAAATGCCCTTGGTTCTTTCAGTAGAGTTGTATACTCAATCTTTCCATCATTGTTGCCAAAATCCTTGAGAATCTCTATGGGCAACATCTCCACCTTTTCAGGCACTAGATGTTCTAGTCTTGTAGAAAACTTTATTGGTTAGCTTTGTCAACCACAATAGGTTTTTAGTGCTTTTAGAGAAGCCAAACTAAAATTGAACCTAAATAAATGTCACTTTTTGGTGATTGAAGGGAAACTTCTAGGTCACATAGTCTTAGCGAAAGGTATGGATCCCAATCTTGATAAAATTAGAGAAATATTACATATGCCTAAACAAATCAATGCCAAATAAACTTTGACTTTCTTCGGACATAATGGCTAATATTGAAAGTTCATAAAAATGTATCCTAAGATAACTAAGCCCCTCTCTAAGGTTGTTAGCGAAACTGTACCCTTTCAATCTATCGATATAGAAGAAACTGTATTTACTCTTCATAGAGTTGGGAACATAAGCTTCCTTAGGGAGCAAGCTTAACTTCTCGCTTCCACTATATTGAGCCTTTGATGTAGCCAATGCCCTAGGTTTATTTATCAACCACTCTAATCTCTCCAATAGTCCTTTGAAATGATATTGTGACTTTGTTGAGTTAGTGTAATTGAAAAGACGGCTTGCATCGAACATAGCTTGAGCCAATTCTACCATGTTTGCACAATGCTTGGTTCTCTCAATCTCTCGGAAAGCTATGGGATAAAACTTATCTAAATCTGCCACATTTGGACCTTCTCAAATTCTGGCCTAGCATGCCTCAAACATCATGTCTAAATCTTCAAGGGTAGGATCTACTAGGACTGATCTAGCTCTAGGTGGTGGTGGTACTTATGGATGGTTTGATGAGATGAGGGAGGTGGGGTTTGAGAGTGTGTTTGAGATGTGATTTCTATCAGTCCCGTTTTTGTTTCCTTTAGGCTTTCTTCTAGTTCACTCATCTTTCTTAACCCTTTTCTTTTCATTCTCTCTCAATTATCCTTTCAAGCTCTAGTTCGTTTTCTAGCTATGCGCTCCATCTCACTAGCTTATGATTTCTTCTCTTTATCTACATCTACAATCTATTGTAGTGCTTATGCTCTAGTCACTACTTGTATAGGGGCTATGGTGGTCACACTTCCACTTGAATTTACAACCAAGCCAATAATGTTAATTGGTGCAATCTTTTGAGTATTGGATGGATTCTTAGGTCAATCTCTTAAGAGGTGTTCCTTCCCACAATTGGAGCAAAAACCTTCAATAGTCATTGATTGGGGTTGCCCTTGTGGAGGAAGTGGACAATCACGGATGAAATGATCTCCTTGGAATCTCTAACATGGTCCTTTGGGTGCTTGGGGTCTCGTCGGCTTTTTTTTGGGGTCTATGGTTGAGATTGGTATACATCATGTTTGAGTATTCAGGATCCCAACTTGGTTCCATAGGTTTTTCATAAGGGTATACCTTATTAAGATAAGATGAATCCATGTAGTAAGCTGGGGGGCTATCTATGTGCATCAAATGAAATTTGTAAGCATTAGAATCACTTTCCACAATCAATGGGGGTGTAGGTATTAGGGTTCTATTCAAGTTATCCTTTGTTGCAACATATTTGATTGGAATAACATTGCCAAGGGTTGGAGGTTGTTGCCCTAGCATCGATTGTGATCTTTGTTGAGCTTGATAGTAGGACTAATAAGATTGCTGGGGTCTAAAGCATGGTTGCTGTTGATATTGGCTTGGATACCTCCTTGGCTATTGTTATGGTTGTTGGAAGCTTTGCCTAACCACTTGCTTGTTGTAAGGGCAATGTTGTGTGGTGTGATTACTGTACCTTCTCTCTATCATGCAATACTAGTTATTAGGGTTCCCTTGGTTCTGATTCATGATGGGACAAACATTAGCGATATGTTCCACTCCACAGTTATAGCATATTTTCATTGAAACCATTCTCGAGGTATGTTTGCTTGAGACTCCTGATTTTTGAGCTAACTTTTTTGTTAACTCATCAATTAATGTCAAAGGTTTTGAAGCCAAATTGGTAGAACTATTTGAATCCCTATAGACATTTGAAAGTTCTAGCTCATCTCCCAAGTTATCCTCGATACCTATACACATTCGCACACATTGCTCTATGGTCCTAGGTTCCTTCAAGTACACATATGATCATAACTTTGCACCTAGAAAACCATCCAAAACAATGCCACTTACTTGGCCGATGTGGGTAACTCTAGAATGGGGCATCTCTCAAGGCATTGTCTAAATCTATGCGAGCCTGAATTTTTCTTGACGTGTTTGTTCAAAGCCATGGATCAAAGATGGTGTTGTGCTTGATACCGCTCTTGGAGAAATCCATGATAAATGCTTCTAACAACTGGTCGATGTCCCAGAATTGACCTTGATGCAAGGGCTAAAACTATGTCATGGTTGTATTCTTTAAGGTTAGACCAAAGCCATTATATTGAGTGAGCAATTCCTCAACCTCTTCAGCTCTTAGCACCTTGCTAAATTTGGTTACATGGTCGTATGGATCTCTTGTTCCATCGAAGTAATTTTCATTGATTTCACAAGTTGAGTAGGTCTCAATATCCTAGGATGTTCTCTTGGCCTAGGCAAAAGGAAACTGATCCATGCCTCTTTGGTTTCTTGGACCCTCCTGTCTCTCTTGTTCCATTCTATTAGTCTCTAAGTTTGATCTTTCTCTCCTAGAGGAGTTTACTAAGCTTACTTTCAAATAGCCTCTAACTTTCTCCTTGTGATTATCTTGAACAGGGGAAGATCATGCTCCATGCTTACTACGTGGCACATGAGACCTAGGTGGATGAAATACCAATTCACCCTTCCATATATAGGCCTATCTTCCATGTTCCATGACTACAAAAACCCTTTCATAAGAGTTATCTAAGTAGATTACCTTCCTTGGGGCATCCATGTCCTTGAAATCATAAATTATTACTCTATCTACCTCACTTGGCTTATCTAGCTTGAGTCTCTAGAAGGCTCCATTAGTCTCTCTACTCAAGAAAAGCTCAATGCTCTTATTATCTTGAGGAGTATCCTAGTCCATATCTCCTATTTTTGACTCAAGAATGATGATTCCAAATTCACCCATTCGATCAGGTAAGCTCGTAACCATGTACATGGTTCATTGTTTATCAATATAGGAGCCCTCTTTGAATTTGACCACTAGGTGTTCAATTATAAAGGGTTGATCAAGGTTTTGAAGTTGTACCACTAGTTGCCCTAAGCCCTTTTTATAAATGCGAGCATCTACTCCATTGGTTCTTATGTACTGTAACTAAGTCTTGTAGTACTGTAAGTAGGCTAGACTTGAGCTGCCTATGGGCCTTTCCATGCTAAACGACATTCAGGAATAGCCTACTTAGAGACCCATAGGATAGACCCATAGGCAGTTCAGGATGTGTGTAAGTAGAGCTTCATCCCCGTGTGCGTGCACAAAGATGTCGTACCTGTTGATGCTGATAGAGATGGTGGTACAGTTGGAATTTTCAACAAATGCTCATAGACACATAAAAACTGAATGCACACAATCACTCTCTTGCTCTATTTCACAAGTGAAATGAGGGGAATGAGGTCCAGATGGAGATATGACCAAAAAGCTGAATTTTTTTGCAAAGAAGGAGATGGAGGTGGGAGATGGTGGTGGAGTAGAAAAGTAAAGGAATTACCTACTTACCTATGATTCCAACTTCAAATCTCTACATCTTACCATCACATGCTCATCCTTGAAGCTTGCTCCTTGACAACAGTGCCAAATTTGGTGTCACTCTAGCACAATGGTAAGTACCAATGTGAGGAGATCCACCTCGTAATTGTCAATCTGTGGAGATGTATGGGTGGTATGATGACTATGAGCAAGTGAATACACAAGTGCATGAATTAGAAGCACATGAACATGCACACATACAGACACACACACACACACACATGCATATAAGGTAAGACAAAGCGAGGAAACAATGGAATATTTGATTACCCAAAAGAAGTTTACAATCTTCTAGAATTGCTTCATTCTCCAACAAGCTACCATTCCAAATGAGCCTTCTAGCTCTTTTTATAGTTTTTTGACTAGCTTTGGCCTTGTTCAGACCAAGTGTCTGACTTAGTTAAAAATTAGGTTCTCTAGCTCATTTAGGGAACTTAGAGGACTCCTCGGATTCAAGTAAATGGAGTCTATTCTACCAAAAATGGGATTTACAATTGAATTTAGTGATGGCAATCACTATTTGTTATATGTTTAGTGTTATATTAGGATACTTTGGCATGTTAAGCCTCCTTGACTGCTAACAACATGGTGTTTTATTACACTAAGTACAAGATCACAAGGTGAATCAAAGATTCCAATTGAAATTAGGCTAATTCCATACTAGAAAGTTGAATCAAACTTCATTAATATGAGCTACACTTTGTCTACATCCTTCTTCTCTCAAGCATTTTCAAAGGCATCATCCCAAACATGGAAGTGTAAGTCATGCATTAATCAATTTACATGTGCAATTGCAAGATCATCACCATTAAATTATGCTATCAACATGAAACATAGCTTGCCCAACAATTTGTGCACATGTCTTGCCAAGATGCTAAATAGGATGCTACTCGAAGTGCTTCAATTATGGAAGATTTCTAATTAGAAATCGAATTATAGTTAGAGAGCACTGCTCTACAAGCTCAAGTTCAGATCCACTATTGACTATATGGATACTATGATTTAGTTGTTAGATGGAGAAAAAATGGGAAGCGAAGGTCATAGGATGCTAAAGGCCAAGGAGAAGACCATGATGAATCAGAGTAGGATGTTTAGTGGGTTCACGTGCTTTGTGCATGCCAAATGTTGGCTATTAGAGATTTGGGAGCCAATTTCGTATTTATAAGTTATGTGAAAGTTCTATAGAAAAATGTATCTGCTCTTGGCATAGGATATACAAAGGTAAGCATCCCTTCAAGGTTATGGGGTACATAAAAGCTAGGGAAAAAACCTCTTAAGTTGAAAAAAAATGCCCCAAAAGTCCTAATTCTATTCACACACATCATTACCAACATACGCTAACAACAAGCATCATATTACAGTAATAGTATTCACCTAGAAATCACTAAGACTTATGATCTTGTTATGAGTCAATTTTTTAGACCTTAATTTTATGAGGACGTGCTAGATTGGGTGCTTATGTGCAATATAGGCCAAGCCAACAAAGTTGAATGTTTACAAATGGGATATCTTCTCCACTTTTTTTAGTAAATCCTACTAGGAGAAGGAAAAGCATCTCAATGATTCACGTAAGACCTAGATAGGGTTCAAAGAAGGGAGGTTAACTAGAAGACTATGTTCATTCCAACATGCTACGCAATGAAGACTTTCAAATTGGCTAGATATTTACAGATCTACATTGAATATATGATCTATTTCCATAAATTGGGTTTGATTAGAATAATGTAAAGGACTTTAATAGCCACTTTGGAGAGAAGTCTTCAAAAGATTGGATTGAGTATAAGGAATCTATTTGATTTTGAACATTTTCAACATGGAAAGTTCCAAATGATACAATGAGTTACAACCAGTATTATACATCAAACGACTGTCACTTCATTCCACATACATAACATTCAATATTTTTTTCCCAAAACTAAATGTTTTTCGAACACATCGTGACACAAATTTTCATGATCATGAGAGTATCTTTTATGCCCAAATTAACCTCTTCATTGTGATTTCGGTCCATCTTCAGACCACTAATTAGCTTAAGAAACTGATTTCGAATCCAAAAAAACTAAATTGCAAAATATAATAAATTCAAGGAGTATAAAAAGTTATAATGTTTAATGACAAATTCTTGGAGTATAAAAAGTCATATTGTTTTATGATTAAAGATATATTTATAAATTGGAAAAAAATATTCATCCTAATTTATCCTTAGGAATATAGCTTCCTCATCTTTGCTTACTATCAATATTTCAACCATTTGTAGCAACAACAAATTCTCCTAAGATCTTGATACTTCTTAACACAAAAAATTGTACTCCTTAACACGAAAAATGGTGTACTAGACTAGCCACTATTTGACCTCTCTCTACATAGGGTCAATTGGAAGATATCAACCTTGTGTGCTTAATTAATGCTATTATTTATGAAAGCATGCCATTTTTCAATCAATCGAAGATGTTTACCTAGGTTCTCCTTCGTTCTACCATCAAGATAATTGTAAGACACACCTTGAATTTTGGTGAAAGTTAAGGAGAATGAATGAATAATAAAAATCCCCTTCTCCAATTCGACTAGAAGTTTGGCGTGATTATGGCACCTAAAACTTGTGCTCGTTTGGTTTAGTATAGTTTTTCTTTTGGTGCAATATCTTCCTCATATTGATCATACATGTTAATGGTTGTCTCATCCTCATGAGAAATTTTATTGTGCTAGACCTTGGAAACATAAAATTGACATACATGGGTCAAATCTGCTGTAATACTATTGCACGATATCATCTTGTTTATGCAAGCACAAATCATTGACTAATTTTCCCCGATTCCATTATACCCGCCACTATTAGAGGAGATTTTGTTTGGGAATCCTTTGATTGGTCTTGCTAGTAAACTCCTGAAAGTTATCATTTTGTACAACTTTGTTCATGTAATAACAAAAAGAGACTTAGAATAGAACTAAATCTTGATAACTTGAACAAAGCACACTGATTCATCCCTCAATACTATGACTACTAGAACAATCTATACTCATTAATGAATTATATCAACATACCACTCCAATTCATCAAATATAGTTTATGCATTATTTTAATCATTGATTTGTTTACTAATCTAGATACATATGTACAAAAATTCGAATTGAACAAAAAAAAAATGTGTGAAATGGAGGAATAACTAATGTTACATTACTATATGTAATCATTATCAAACATGAAAGTATTGAAAATACATTATCACCAAATTGGATTCCTTTATACGTCTGAAAATATACCTTGCTACAACACTTTCCTTTTTATTTTCATTAAAGGAAGTTTGATTGAGGCCTAATCTACCGTGCTTGAATTAATAAAAGAACAAATATATAGTGAATGGGCTTAGTACCCTTTGGATCCCATGAGTCCCACAAAGCAAGGGTAGGACGGCTTGGAGGCAAAATACCTATGATAGTCCAAAACCAATAGGAGACCTAAGATTCGACGGGTGACTAATAATTTAAAGTGGGTGAATAATGGTTTAAAGCGAGTTACTGAGAAGGTTAATGATTTTTTTCATCACCCTCATTAGCCACTTGATTTTAGTACTTGTTTTCCAAGATAAGCATCCTATGGTGTCTGAAAGGCAGTGATTTTACATATTCTTCTGCCCAACAAGCCCAAGGATTTTCAATCGATCAATCTTTTGGATGGGCATCAAAGTTGATCGCACATCTTTTCTTCCATATCTTCCAGAGTGCTACCCTTGTGATGGCATTCTACAATGCACAAGAGCAACCAATTGTTTCACCAAGTAATGCTTATTTCCAATTGATTTGCCTTTGTAAACTCAAAATCCTGGTAAAAGATTGCCGAATTGGGGAGCTTCTTGAGCACAAGAAGAAGGATGGCCAAGGTTCTCTCTGCCCCATAGGCAATGCTTGCACCAATGAAGGGTCCCACAAATTTTATTAGCTTTGGCATTGGTCCAGGTTCCATGATGGAGGGTTTGTCACATAAGAACAAGTTTTTTGTTTTCTATGAGAGGATGCCACATGTTACAACACATAAGTTTCAATCTCATGCTAGACCTATCCATGCACCATCTCCTGTTAAGGGAGATATGCAAGTCAAGGTGCTTATGGATCCTCAAAGTTTTATCCAATTTATTACCATTGATTCATCTTAACCCTTCAATGTGGGGCAAGTCATTTTCATATTAATAAACTAAAATGTCATTTTCATACTAATAAATTAAAATTTAATTAGTTAACCCATGGCCCTAAAAGCATTTTCAACCATCTTGTATATGCAAACATGTCTCATATAGTTAGTATATCTATTTCACCATTCATAAGCATGTGTTGAATGGATATTGACTCCTTTTCAAACAAGAAAAGCATCCAAGTGGAATGATGGGGAAAACAAAATATGGTGACTTGAGGAAGATATGGAATTTGATATCTTGGTCAGAATTCAATCCCTGAAATGGTAAAAGCGCATAGATATTTGAAGTGCAGTCTATCAATTACACATGAAATCCAATCTCTAGCAAAACAGAAAATGAATCCTGATATATCGGGTAAAAGAATTGAGTTGTATTTATTAAAACACAAATTTACAACAAATCCCAAGAAAATCTTTCTGGAAAGACGACAACCTTTCTTAACTTTTTATCGTTGTGTCCTTGACCCACGAGTCAAAAAAGTTGGTTCCATCCAAGAAAAACAATCTCGGACTGCCCTTTCCAATTTCCAAACCAACCGTGCAGTACCACGTTCTCTCAAGCGAACATGGACAACCAAACATCGACGCCCAAACTAAGCAAATAAAATAGTCGAGGGAAAACGTAAATTTCTACTGATTTTCATTAAATTGTAACTAAATAATTGATTAGTCCGTTCAAAGTATTTTGGAGAACCATAGAAAGCGACTCATGTGAACAGATTATCTATATGCCATTCCATACTTCAAGTGAAGAACTTAAGAAAAGCATAATTAGATGTCAGAGTATTTGGCTTTAAATTTTTATATTTACAAGTCCGTGAATGATGCGGATGTTCTGCATCATAACGTATCTATAGGCTTTTTGCCTTCATGGATAAACCACAGATAAAGTTACAAATAAATACATATTCTAAAAAAGAATTATGAATCCGTTTCTCTCTCTCTCTCTCTCTCTCTCTCTCTCTCTCTCTCTCTCTCTCTCTCTCTCTCTCTCTCGTGGCTTACAGTTCTTGTTACGCTACATTTATTTTGCTTTTCCACAAGATAAAAAGTCAATAACGTGTATGTGTTGTGTGACTGTGCGTGTGTGTGTGTGAGAGATAGAAAAAAGAAAGAAAAGAAAAGTGTTTTTGCGTCTGTTAGTAGGCCGAACTCGGCCCATGAGACAAATCAATGTACATGGGTGTATCTTCTGTCAATTGGAAAAGATAAAAGTGCTGAAATAACCGGTAAAGCTGATATAGATCTGCGTAGTATGCATGTAAAGATACCATAAAAGTGGAAAGTGTGGGGAGGAGGGTGTATGGAGAAATTCAGAAGCCAAGGCCGATCGAGGATAGCGCAAGACAAGCCATCCATGTCCATCTGCTATAGCAAAGGAGAAGCGTAAACTTTTAGGCAGAGGGTCAGAAATTTGTTAAAACACTGCTTCGGACAACGATAGAAAACTTCGAAACATACATACAGCATACATCGCTGCAAAGCTTCAAAAAGAGCCCACATATCCCTAATCCTTGATGGGGCGCAATCTATGGACTTAATGCTGTGATCAGAATGCTTCATATATACAACCTTTGAAAAAAAGTAACACAACATAGTATATTTTTGTATAATATAATGACAGAACTTGTATAAATTACAATGGATCATTTTTTTTTCTCGTTACTTTTCTTTTGGGCAAGCTCATTAATCTATTAATATAAACAAAAGTTACAAGCAAAAAGGGGGAGATGCAAAGAATACTGATAAATTTCTCATCCCTCACGCAGGGGATCCACTCTAATTTCATCTAACTTCCATGGAAAAGGAAAATCTGGGAGTGCTTGACCGTTGAAGAGCTTCTAGACTTCTTAATCTTTTTATAATAGGGAGAGGAATTCCCTGTTAACTGTATTCCTGTTTGACAGGGCTTCTCGTCTGATAGCATTCCGTAAGTAGAGATCCAAATCTGTTGTAGTACTATTTGCAATAAAGCTTACATTATTATATTACCTTACCATTTATGACATCAAAAGTGTTGGATAAAGCATATTGAAGGGTTACCTGAATTCGGAATACAATGGCATTGAAAACTCCCCTTGTTCATTCAGACAAATGGGAGAGGCTGCTCTCTACTCCAAATCTGTACTCTTTTTGTTCTAGAGAATTCCATAAGAGAATATCGCTTTAACCAAAGAAATTACAAGGCTGCGCCACTTCCTCTTCCACAAACCATATGCATCTTCCACTTCTTTCCATGCTCATGTGTGTCTGCCCCCAGCTTCAGATCTATGATACACACGCAGAATTCGATCATTTTTTTCCAGAGTCCAAATACCACAACATCACATAACCTTCGGCCTGATTGAGTCCATCGAAACTGACAATTCATAATCATATGTTTGAAGCAACAAAATCAATGGTTTTAGATACAAACTCCACACATTATCTGCTTGAATCAGAGGGAAAAATCCACGGTTGTTATGGAGTAGCTGAAGGTAAAGTAATTTCTCCGCAAGGCTCATACTACCCAACAAGCAGTACATGCATTGCTCTTCTATATGATGACACAGCGGCCACACGTGTCAACCATCGAGCAAGTTGAAGAGGCAGTGTATCTCTAGCAATCATTTATGCGAGAAAGTTTTTACAGCTTCTCGTTCTTTACGTCAAAAAAATGATATGGAACCATGATTCTTGAAGCACGTTGGAAACTAGCAAGAAGCAATAGATACGATGTTCTGAAGGATCAAATATTTAAATCATGTTGATTATCGGCCCATTCGTTTCATTTTATGGTACATGATTACCTATGAACTGAACAAGGTCATCGGAGAAAGTATACTGTCTTTATTTGATGGTAAAAACAATGATGCTACTCTACTATCGAAAAAGGTCTATGATTGTAGCTCTTATCATATTCGAATGTCCGTAGATCTATGATTCACATATGGCGAATCGTGCGTCCAATAATATCTCAATTTCGCCCAGTACTTCAAGGAATTTTTCGTTACGGTTTCCATTTTTGCTATGTGATTTCTTTTGATTATTTCCTTCAGCTCTCTGACTCTACCACTTGTTCGATGCCAAGTCCTCCAAGATGTTGACCTGAATTATAAGGAAACAAGTCGTTGAGATCATTTACTTGAATCACATGTCCTCATCCATGTGAATGGTAAATGGTCCAAGTACGAAAAACTGGGAGACTCACTATTGACGAAGTAATGATGCAAGCTGTGTCCTCTAGTCAACCAGGCAAATTCATCTTCAGCTGCCTTGCGAAGTCCTTGCAAACCTTCTCTATCATATCAATGAAATCTCTGACTATAACAAATAACTGAAGTGTATATGCCTCTTTTGCATTACCATGGAAATAAGCAGTAACTTGCTTTACTCTATCGAATACCCCCCGTACCTCCTTTTCTAGATTCTCAACTTCTTTCTCTGCTTGTGAAAAGAAAGCCTCCATGCTGACAAAGAAAGTGTCCTGTTTTTCAGAACCGCCAGATGATTGTATTTGTTCACGAAAAGTTGCTTTCAATGTGTTCTTCACTGAACGTAGCTCATTGCCCAACTTTTGGACAGACTGATTAAGTGAATCTGCATCAACATTGGCAGCATTCTTGACACTTTGTAAATCCGTGCATAACTGCCAAACTACTTCTAAGCCCTTGCGCTTGACATCATTCTCCATTTTCTGCACATCCGATGTTAATAATTTAGCACTAGACGAACCACCAGTATCGTGCATTCTGGACACAATCTTTCTCCCTTCTGATTTCAAGATTTGTTCTGTGACAAAGTGAAGTAATGTTGTCTTGCCATCTGAACTTTTTACGTCGGACAATCGTAACAATGCATCTAATTTGAAAGCTTCAGCTTCACCTCGGTGAGTTCCCTTATTCATCCGGTTCCCCATTTTCAACACAGCTTCTAGGATTTTTAAAAATAGGCGGTTCTCTCTTACTTCAGCACATCCTGACTGCAATCAATCTCTCTCTCTCTCTCTCTCTCTCTCTCTCTCTCTCTCTCTCTCTCTCTCTCTCTCTCTCTCTCTCTCTCTCTCTCTCTCTCTCTCTCTCTCTCTCTCTCTCTCTCCAGGTCACACACTCCTTCACAGCAGAGATGCTACAGAGGGCCATACACCGCATGCAGCATAAACGATCAACTGATCATACCGGATTACAAAGCAAGCACATTATTTATACAAGCTCCAGAGACCACGCCCCATGGACACAATGCACATACATGTCACATAGCTCAGAGTGGCGATTGGCCAGCTTAGAGTGGGACCACATAGACTAGAGATAGAGATTGGAAGACAAACTGACTAATCGGTGCCCCAGGGATGAGCGAGCTTGCAGAGCATGCAGAGAGGAGGGAAAGAGTGAGGAACTGTGTATGTTGATGCAGTGCATATACTCTGACTAGAGGCCGATACGGGGCCCTATTCAGAGGACAGCCCATTCTCCAAGAGATTATGGACTCTGGAGACCAGAAGAAGCTAGAGTGCTTTTTATTAGAGATATAGGGATACACTACTACTGTCACAAGCAGCTACACACATGGAGGGGAGGCAGTCACAGCTTATAGACTTCTTTCAGAGGATTGCCACTTTCCCATCATCTGACATT
>CM035420.1:118079789-118097289 GCA_020310875.1 Ceratopteris richardii
AAGGGGGATTCTGACGCGTCAGAATCCAACCCTGCATATACATATACATATACATATATATATATATATACATATACATATATATATATATATATATATATATATATATATATATATATATATATATATATATATATATATATATATATATATATATATATATATATGTATATATATATATATATGTATATATATATATATATGTACATATATATATATAATATATATATATATATATATATATATATATATATATATATATGTACACACATATATATATATATATATATATATATATATATATATATATATATATATATATATATATATATATATATATATATATATATATATATATATATATATATATATATATATATATATATATATATATATATGTGTGTGTATGTGTGTGTATGTGTGTGTATGTGTGTGTATGTATGTATGTATGTATCATAGTAAAATAAAACGCATTTTTTTAATAAATAAAAAACGTTTAGGACGTTCGGACGTTCCGAATGTCCTAATACGTTTTTTTGAGTTTTTTTTTTTTTTTTTTTTTTTTTTTAAGATCATCTTCAAATTTTTTTTCCTCTTGATGAACAGAAGTATGACTATGGGCCTGCTTCAAGTTTCAATACATATTGAGATAAGAAATCAGATCCAGAGATTTTTATATCATCATCACATATACTATATTCCTCACAATTTGTAAACCTTTCTGGTCCATAGATGTCCAACTCTCTCATATTTTTCCTTCTATAGGAGTAGGCATTTCCTCTAGTGTCTTTTTCTTTCCTTCTCTACCAAATTCCGAACCAAAAGTCCCTCCTATCTCGACCCTGGTTCAGAAAAAAGTTCCTATTTTGATTCCAAAAGATATTTCATTTAACAAGGACATCATTACATTGTTCACATTGATCCATCCTCGACTAAATGCATTGTTTTTGGTTTCTTCGGTTGGCTCCAAAATTGGAGTTTGTTGTATAGTAGTCTTAGGAGTTTCAATGTGCTTTATGTGGGGCTTTAAGCTCATGAGTTCTTTGTTTAAGACTTCATTCCCATTTTTGTTTAATTTAACCAAATTCATTTCGGGCCTTCCTAACTCTAGATCACTGTACTGGTAATAGATTAAGTTTTTTTATGTGTTTTTAGTACTAGATATGTAAAGGAATGCTATATATGTATTACTCATGGATTATCGAAAAACATAAAAGTGAAATGTTGCGACAAAATATAATACTCGTTTTTTATTTCCATTTTTTTAGTACTCTACGTACTAAACGTTTTAAAACCCATTTTTAAAACTCGTTTTTAAAACTCGTTTTTAAAACTCTCTTTGTACTATGGTATGTATGTATGTATGTATGTATATATGTATGTATGTATGTATGTATAAATATATATATATATATATATATATATATATATATATATATATATATATATATATATATATATATATATATATATATATATATACATATATATACGTATATGTAGGAGTTTGAAGAGAGCTTTCTAATGGTATATGACATGTAGTCATCAGAGATCCGATTTGGGAGAAAACCCTAACCCTAATTTTCTGCTGATTTAGGGTTTTTACCTCATTTGATAGCTCTCAGCTTGAGGATCATAAAAATGTTGTCAGATGATTCATCCGGTAGTCACATAGTATGATTACCAGGTCAAGAAGCTACTTTTAACAATAGCTAAAAGCAACAATAAAATAAAGTTAAAAATATGCGATCCAACTTTAAAAAGTTGCGATCATGAGTTTTTTACGCAAAAATTGCTTTAAACTTTATTTTGGTCGCTAGGGAAGTATGTGGCCTACATAAGAAGCCTTTTGGGTCACTTTGAAGATCATCCAATACTATCCAATGCCAGTTTGGTCCCTCTCTTGAGATAGTGCTCTAGCACTCATGGGGCAGCCATGGTGCACTCTAGGAGCATGTTGAGGAGCAGCCATGGAGTTCTTCTTGGAGAAGAGTGTGCTCACACTCTTGCTTATGGAGAAAACTTACCTTTCAGCAACTTGGTGGTGTGGATCAGCCATCTACATTATGTATTTGAAGATTGTCTTCTACATGAAGATTTTGGTGTACTTCAAAGACATTGGATGGAGCTTAACATAAGATTGCATCTTACGTTAATTATTCAGGTACATATTCTCTTTATGCACACAGGTAGTACTTGGAGCTTATGGTGGTAGTGGCATCCATATCAGGAGGAGTCCTATTCGGCATACATAAAGGAGAATCAGTACATGCATGCTACATGCATTCAGATGAGGTGTTAGAGAAGGTGTTTCCATATGAGTATGAGGATTTCTGTCAGCAACATGTTAGCATTCTATGCTAATTCCGTAAGTATGTGATCTTTCACACACACATCTGATTTAGGGTCTTCCATAGCCTAAAATCAGATTAGGGTTTGCTGAATATCAGTTTCAAAACTGATCCTTCCTCTTTCAGGCACTCATATACACTCTTCTACAACCTATCAGGTCATACATCTCATACATATTCAGATTTCTGTCCCCACATCTGAATATTCTTGTAAATTCTGGACATACACTCTTCCATCTAAATCTATTCACATAGACTTGTTGAGGTTTTGACTCCCACATTGTAATTTGACATTTGTATATATGATAGTGTGAGTAAGTAGTGGCTTATGTAACACTTTGAACGTGATGTTCAATCTCTCTCTATCTTTGTCTCATCATTGTATGATTAAGTGATGTATGTTCATGTTTGTCAATTTTGGAAGAAGTTGGAATCTGTGTTGTAGATCCTGGATTTATAAGACCTGTGGAATTAGTTAAATGGGCCTACCTAATTTCCAACAAAGCGACCCTCTCCACACCTTTGGTGACTCCCTCCTCATCTCTCTCTTCAAGGGACTCCATCTTGTGGCAACCCCCTCTTATCCCATAATTAGACAACATGAATTCATGTCCATCACTTCTTTGGTGACTCAGACCATTTCTCTTACCTCACCAATCTCTTCTTTCCATCCTAGGGCAACATCCTTTCACCTTATTCCTCCCACGATCAACAAGCAATTGCTTATACCAATCCTTGTTTTATCCACTTCATCAATGTGAACTTCATCCCTTATATCTCTATCATTATCATCTCTATTGCCCTTCACTCCTTGGAGATTTCATCATCTCTACTTCCCTACAATCCCTAGTGACTCATCTAGGCGACTCCAACAATATCGACTCCACCAAGGGCAACCAATCAGCTTCCTCGCCTACCCTCTTCCTCACCTACCCTCTTGCAAGAGGAGAAGGCTTCTTGGCAAGGAAGGGATGAAACTCTAACCCAACTTTGACAAGAATTGGAAGAACGTAGAGCTCAAAAAGAGATAAAAAGATACATATGGTGCGTTGTATGCAAACGATCAAGACTCTTCTCAAGATTGTCCCAAGAGGTCAATGTGTCAATTTTGTGGATAACCAGGTCATGAAGCAAGGGACTCCTATTTTCTAAAAGGCATGCAAGCAAATTAGGCATCACCCATTGTACCTGCAAATCAGCTCATGTTACCAAATCTAGGATTCTAAGTAGAAAGCATGTATACCACCCCTCAAGTAAACTCTTATAATAAAAGAAAACCTCCATTAAGAAGAACAAACGATCCTATATTTTGTCATCGATTTGGAGAATATGGCCACTTCCAAAGGAAATGCTCCCTTCGAAAAGGATCTCTTCCCTTGTAGGTATTGTTCAGAGAGAAGTGATCATTGGTCTAAGGACTGTCCAAAGCAAAAGGCTTCCACCATTCAAACCCCCATAAATGGTCAAGATCCATCCTATCAAGTGAATGTTATTTTTGTCAATAAGGGAAAAAAAGAAATAAAGTGGGGTTATATGGAAGAAGGCAATTCAAGTAGCTATCCAGGTCCTGTACAATTCTCGTAAAGAGGTCTTTCAGTAAACCTTGATAAAACCAAGGTACATATTTTTGGCACTTCTAATCCGATAAGGAGATTGAGTATTCACAATAGCTAGAGGACACATCAAGATCATTCGTTCATATGTTTATCTTGGGGTGACCTTTTCAGCCATATCAGGTTCCATGGCCTAGGCAGCTCGGGATAGGGTCACTTGTGGATGCGCACCGTTGGCATTGATGGAGAGGCAACATCACTAGGCCCATTTTCAAGAATCCCGCACGAAGCGGTGGCTTTTTGATACACTATTGACACCATCACTTATGTACTAGTCATCCATTTGGGGTCCAATGCTTGCAGATTTCGTATGGACATTGGTGGAGAGACCCCAAGTACTCATGATTTCTAGGCTTATATGTAGCAAACCATCTGAAACAGAACAAGGATTATGACCACCACATGCTAGAGAGATGACTCTCCTCCCAACCAAATGCCTCTATATATAGCTCTCTCCAGGGGACTGCCTTCTTGGGCAGGTGGACACTAACCATCCAAGTGTCAGCCATGTAACTACATGTGCGCCAAGTGTCCTAGTTAGCCAGAGTTAACTCCAGTGGATGCTTCTAGAAGGTTCTAGAGCTCTTTGCGCAAAACACTCTCCCCATGTATCCCATGGGGTTTGAACCCAAGACCTCTTCCTTCAGACCCTTGAGTTTTAACCACTAGGCTAAGTGGATTACTTGTTCACAAAGAGGTCTAAACTCGAGATCTTTGGTCATACACACGGATGACCAAATGGTGTCCGATTTCAGATCTGTCTGAACCGGCCAGACCCTTGGATCGTAGACTTACTTTATTACATTCTTCCCCCCTTGGAAAATATTTTCGTCCTAGAAAATAGAGCTATATACATACTGTAGGCAACCCCCGAGCCTCATGTTCTAAAACTGGAAGAACATAGTCATGTTCCAGAACTGGAAGAACATGTCTCATCTCTGTGGTGGCATCTCTACCCAAATGATTCAAAACACTATTTTGTTTTGCACTTTGATGAATAGGACAAAGTACAAACTAGTGAAGAATAATGAAGGTGGATCTAAATACATCCCTGGCTAATTCACAATTTCTGGATATGCGATCTAGGCACAAACATGTGAACTAGGTGGATTCAAATTACTAGTCCATTTCTAGGCATAATTGATGCATGAACTTAGTAATGAAGGTAGGATTCTTATCCCTTACAAGACTTTGAGAATTCTTGATTCACCTGAATTTATTTTGGAGAACTTGAAGTTTGGTTGTCCCAAACATCTAACTTAGATGTTTGTATAATGGTTTACTTTGATCCAACAATTACTTGATTTTTTCACCCAACTAGAGGACTTCTTTGTCCTTATGAGTTTAAAAATCCTTTGTAAACTGTAGGAGAAAGTTTATCATTTCGGTGGAATCAACCATACTAACTTTACCAATTCAAATTCAAAATGAAAATTGTCCAACTTAGGACACTTTTCTCAAAGACTTTAACTGAAAGTTCTTGGGAATTGTCAATCTGATGAGCAATTCCTAACTTCCCTATTCTAGAGTATACTGGACTCTAGGAAATCTTTTATGCTATAACTTGAAGCAAAACTTAAATAAATAAGTTAATCTTGAACTTTTCATCTTTCAAAGTTTGAAAAGGTGCTTGAACAGAACATCTGTCTAGGATGTTTAATTTAGTTACTTAGGTCTATTCGGTGAACCCTGTTCTTTTTCGAAAGGAATCGGATACAATATCTGAGCCAATTCTAAAAGATTTGGAAAGTAGAAAGAAATAACTAAAACTCTGTTCAACCAATTCATTCTTCAAAGACACGTAAACTTGCTATGAGTAAAGTACTTGATGACTCATGACTTTAACTTCTGAACGATCTATTCCAACAGAGATTTCAAGCATTTTCTTTATCTTTAAGAGAAATAATCCGGATTCTAAAAAAGATTGAAAGCAACTCGAAAACATCATCCAACCACAAAATACTAGTGTGGTAACCAACATCACCGTGTCGACCCGCTGAGGTTTTGTTGATGAGTTTTGTATTCAAATAACGCTTCTTTTGAGACTAAGTTCATGTCAGAATCAGACTTTTTGACTCCTAATCGTGAATGCAACTCTTGTGCATTTCTTTGAGTCAGAAGAGTGAATTTACCAAGTTACACTAGAAACTTGATGCTTGACTTAGTCAATTAAATCTTTAGTTGAAAAGATCAACTCAAAATCAAAGTCCAACTTCTTTCAGAAATTTATCAAATATTTCTGATCAATAAAACTTAAGTTTGAAGTGTTCTAAGAAGATCTTGGAAGTTACTTACTTCATATCTTCAGTTTCCTTGATCTTGAAGTTGTCCTGAAGTATCTTGAGATGCTTCTTGAATTTAAACTTCTTCTTTGAAATTTTAATTCCCTTGAAGATCAAACCTAACTTCAAGATCCAAACGAGGACTAAAAGATAATCATCGTCTCACGGTCCGATGTCCCATACCATCTTTCCTACATCAATCTGAGTATAAAATCTGGTGTCCCATACCACCCTATTTTATACTCACATTGATATGTGAGTGAATTTTATCCTAAAGTCTACAACATCTCTTAATAGAGAGAACCTTCTAGCTTTAATTCTTGACAAGAATTTCGCAGTCTCGGGCACTATCTCTATTTTGATATTCTAAGTGTTAATCCCTTAACATGATCGTTTCATGATCTTGTGCTTTAACCTTGGGAACTTGAAAACCTTTAATAGAATATCTCCAATCCTTTTTGCTAGGATTTTTAAATGAAAACCAATCAGAATTCCAAGTTCTTGAATTTCTCAAATTCGAGTTCAATTGGCTATTATTGACCAATTTTGTAGTAACAAGAGCTTTTAGCTTCTTGTCTTTAGATTCCTTTCTACTATTGCTTTTAGGTACCTATCCTGGCCAGGACTTTTATAGGAATCTCTTTGCTCCTCAAGTCTAAGCATCCGCTCATGCTTTCTGGATTTGTACCAAAATCCCTTTAAGGATAGGCAAACGTTTATGTTTTACCTTCCACAGACTTAAGTACCATTTTCATGGTTGCAGACTACATTTTTGGAATTCCTTCACTCTGTTCATACTTGGAACAACTTACTCTTTTTCACATTTTTTCCATTCGATGAATGGAACTTGAGTGAATAATTCCTAACGGAATTTTCACTGCCAATACTTGGGCAATCTTCAGAGTAGTTCTAATCGCACATTCTTGGACAATCATGGCCAAGTTTGATCAAGTCTGGCTCATACTTGCGACCAAAAATAAAGACTTAGTCTTTATTTTTAAGATCTCTTAAACTATCTTAAGCTTCTTTGCTTACCTGTAGGATTTTTAGAGATCTTTCCCTCAACTTAAGTCCAAGCATTTTCTAATGCTTTTCAGATTCCAAAGCTAAGAATCTTTGATATACCTTTAGGTTATATCACTTTATTTGGACTTAAATACCAAAACTCGTGGTTAGGGATTTGCTGGGAACTACTTGCTACAAAACTTCTCTTGAAAGATGCTAGTCTCACATCTAGGGAGATTTTTCTTTCAAGAACTTTTTGATTCCTACCAAGGAATCAAGTAATACTAAGCTAATGATTCACCTTGGAATCTTTTGCTTTCCAGTCTAATGATTCATCTTGGAATCTTTTCCTTTACTGGAAAGATCTTCAAATGGAATTCTAGACTTTTGGATAAGACCAAGACTTAAGGCTTTGCTTGTCCAAAAGATATTCTCATTTAACTAATGAAATAGTTAATTAGACTCTTTCATTAGCTTATCTGTAGGAAATAGCTTAATTTCCAAAGATTACTTTGCTTGGGTCTCTTCTTTAAGCTTTGAGTTAGCTTAAATAGGATCAAGCAAGTTTCCTTCAAAAGTTTCATTCTTGAGCACTTGGAATAGAGCAGCGCTCCAGAATGATAGGAAACTGGTTCGATTCCCACCCTTAGCGTCCACGGAATGAGCCTGGATTGAATAGCGCAAACCATCCTTCAGGATGGCATCATCGGTTCAATTCTCGGTTGTCCGCATGTGATTAGCTTGTCTTCATTTTCCTTTTTGATCTTCAAAGATATAGATCGTAGACATCAGACAAATAAAAAACCGACGAAGTTTGCTATCACAAAGCCACCTTGCTTTCCTGGTTACAGAGTTTGCTTCTTCGTTTTCTGGATATTTTGTGAAGGAGTAGCGATGACGCAGTGCAACCTGCCTTTGACAAGAAGCTCTTGTATCCTGTGGATAGAGAGCTTGGGAACCATGCCCAAGCAGAATGTCCTTACCCAACTCCATCTCCAGCTGCAAGAATGGTTCGCCAAGAGAAGCCGCGTAAGTCTATGGTCTAAGGATCCAACGTTGCTTCACTTTGTTGTCTATTAGTTGTGTGACGTGTCCAGCCATCGGGCTTGGATATCGTGGAACACATTTGCTGCTAAGAATCAAGTCCAATCCCAGATTCCCAATAATGATTCAGCAGAGGCGTCGTGACTAAGCTGGTAGAGCATAGGGCTCTTCGGTGTCTGGTATGAGTTCGGATAATCTTGTATGAGATTCTGGGTTCGAATCCTGATACCGAACGCCGTGGCCAGCATCTAATCTCAGAGGAAGTAGACTTTTTGTTGTATAATCAAATATCACCGATCGTGTTTCAGAATTCGAACACAATACCTCATGTATCATTCAGAGATAGATAATCGAACCACGAAGCTACGCCGCTGAGATATTTGATTAAAGATAAAGTACATTATCTGTTCTTTGCAAAGGATGTAGCCAGAGACTAGACTCGGACAGCCACTAACGCAAATCATGATCGAAATCTGCACGTAAAGCAGCTGATTAATCTTTGATCTCATACGACAGAGCTTCAGGCTTCAAGCGACGGATTGAAAGAGCATTGGTCTGAAAAAATTGTTCCTCCATTGCAAGGAGTGACAACGCCTGTAAAATCGCGAAGAGCAGCTTACTCCTTGAGAGATGTGGGCGATTTGATTCCCAGAGACACCTTTACCTAATAACGATTTTTACTTGAATCGTGAACGTCTTCAGCGGTGGAAAATCAATTTGGAATTATGACAAATTTGATATCACCGACGCCGTGGTTATCTTGGCTAGAGGAGAGGCGTCTGCAGACTGAAATCATGAGCTCGATTCTGACCAACATCACTCAGAGATAAACTATGGCTGTAATATCTCTTCTGCTAGTAAAAGCAATTCGACAGAGAACATGAATTCCACGTTGTGGCGATCGTGGGCTCAAACCCCGTTTGCTTCCCTCAGAGAATCAAACTTTTATTTTGATCAAGGACGATAAAGTGTGCAGAATAGTGCATAGTGTCAGCGACCGAGCTATCCACGTGGTTAAGATGAACATCTCTGTATTTGAGGTTGCAGGTTCAATACCGACCTCACGCAGCTTGACGTCTTTTCGTTTTCCCAGCCATGGACATGCCTACACACGGACCAATAAGAAGGGACTCGCATATGGAGACAAAAGGAAGGACATGCAAAAGTTCGATGAGAACTTATGAAGAAGGTGATGGTGTCCCCCCGGCTCTGATGCCAATGAAACAGAACAAGGATTACGACCACCACATGCTAGAGAGATGACTCTTCTCCCAACCAAATGCCTCTATATATAGCTCTCTCCAAGGGACTGCCTTCTTGGGCAGGTGGACACTAACCATCCAAGTGTCAGCCATGTAACTACATGTGCGCCAAGTGTCCCAGTTAGCCAAAGTTAACTCCAGTGGATGCTTCTAGAAGGTTCTAGAGCTCTTTGGGCAAAACACTCTCCCCATGTAACCCATGGAGTTTGAAACCAAGACCTCTTCCTTCACACCCTTGAGTCTTAACCACTAGGCTAAGTGGATTACTTGTTCACAAGAGCACAAGACCTCCTAGTAAGTCTAAACTCGAGATCTTTGGTCATACACACGGATGACCAAATGGTGTCCGATTTCAGATCTGTCTGAACCGGCCAGACCCTTTGATCGTAGACTTACTTTATTACACCATCAATACCTCATGACATCATTAGAGAAGAGCTTATTGTACCCACGTGTTGGTTGAGGTTTTGTTCCAAGCAATATGTTTGCCACAAAGACTCTAGGATATGGACAATGGATGCATTGCATGCAAGGCTTCTCACAGATCACAAGATCTTGCCCTCGCATGAGATACTTCATGTTGGTATGCCCAAACTAGAGATTGGTTGGTCACTTATGGATTTTACATGGACAAATTACCACCTCTACAATATGATACACATGCCTTTACATATCCCCCCCCCCCCCCCCCCCCCCCCGCCCCTCTCTCTCTCTCTCTCTCTCTCTCTCTCTCTCTCTCTCTCTCTCTCTCTCTCTCTCTCTCTCTCTCTCTCTCTCTCTCTCTCTCTCTCTCTCTCTCTCTCTCTCTCTCTCTCTCTCCCCAATTGGTGCTGACCATACATTTATCACATTCACACTCTCATCTCCTATTCCATTAGACCCTCCCTCACCCACTCAGACACATACCACGATACACTTCACACACGAGCTCTCACACGTTTATGCACACCATTTACACACCCGCCTACTCTCCCTCGATCCACTCTTACCCTTGGACACACTTACATCACAGTTCACCACCATCCTACAGGACTCAACTCTCCGCAGTTTCCCACACCGCACACATATACACCCTCCATGCACAGGATCCATGCCCCAGAACCGCGGGTATGATGTAGATTGCCGTGAGCTACGGAAGACTATAGATTTTAGAGCATAGAGGGGATATTACACACACAGGCAGAGCGTCGCATGTAGAGCCTTATTACTCGCCGCAAACGGCGAGATTGGGAGGAGAGACAGTACTTGGATAGTTACCATTTGCTCATGAGTCAAGACAGTGTAGTGGCATGATGACATTTGAGAGAGAGGAGACCGCAGACACCCATCCGAGACCCGAGCACTTGGCATAGCTATGCACGGAGCCTATACGAGATCCCAGACCAGCCCCCCATTCCCAGACCACAGACCTCACGTCCTACTACCTCTGACTTCTTCACACCCACTATGGTGGGACGCGCTATCGCCCATCTATAGCATGGAAGGGCCCATGACCATTTCGGTTTATAGGCAGAGCACCTCATCTACGGAGGCACGACCCTTGCAACGCTCATTGCCCACCTCTTCAACCCTACATTGGTTGAAGGGTTCCCTGACTCATGGACCGAGCACACCATAGTGCCCATTCATAAGTCAGGAGATACTATGGATCCAGCTACATACCGGACAATCATGATTGGCCCTATATTGGCCAAGTTATATGGGGCGGTACTAGAGACAGAGTTGAGTACTCTCGCTGAGAGGAAGGGTATCAAGGCTCCAGGACAGGCAAGTTTCAGACGCGATTACTCTACCATTGGCCACATCTTCACTCTGAGGTGCCTGATCGACCAAGCAAGGGTGAGGAAGAGGAGATTATATTGTTGCTTTGTGGACTTCAGCAAAGCATTTGACATTGTTCCCACGGAACGACTCTTCAGACGACCACTTGATATCGGAGCTCCGGAGGAGATGATATGGGGGATCTACGAGAGAGTATCTAGTAGAGTCAGATGTCCAAGGGGCTTATCTCATCCACTTGCTAGCACTATCGAGGTGAAGCAAGGATGCCGTTTTTCACCCACCCTCTTTGGTCTCTACATTGATGAGATAGTGGACTTCATACAGCAGCAGGGGATGATGGCATTGAGGTGTGCAGGTCCACTGTCCATATTCTTTTGTACGCTGATGATACTGTACTGGTTTCAGAGCCTGCAGAAGGTCTACAGCATCATCTACATGGCCTAGATGACTTTAGCAGACATAGAGGGTTATCTGTGAACCTTGGTAAAACCAAGGTCATGATCTTTCATACATCAACATAGGTACGCAGACATAGTTTGTTCAAAGAAGCAGGTGGACCGATCGATGTGGTCGGATCAAATGTTTACTTGGGAGTGACATTTACAGCAGCATCAGGGGTCTTCTCTATGTCTCAGGCAGCCCGTGACCGCATCACAAGTGGGTACGCATCACTAGCTTTGATGGAGAGACAGTGCCACCAGGCATATTTTCAGGAGCCCCGCACAAAGGGATGGCTCTTCGACCCTTTGATTATGCAAGCGCTCATGTATGGGGCAGCCATATGGGGACCGGGATTAGCTACATCAGTATGGACAGCATTAGAGAGGCCACATATCCTCATAATTGCCAGACTTATCCGTAGCAAGCCTTCCGTACCACATGATATCATTAGAGCATAGCTTGCTGCACCACCGATGCTAGTTGAGGCAAACAGTTTGCCTATTACACAGACTTCAGAGCATGGATACGGAGCGCATTGCTAATCGTGCTTTCTAGGCATCACGTGATATGGCATTAGCAGGCGACACCTCCTCATGGTATGCACAGACACGAGACTCGCTGGCCCACCATGGCTTTGACATAGACAGGCTACCACCACTATAGTACGACTCACATGCACCCACCTACTCGCTCTCTCATCAAGACAGGAATAGGGTCATTCGTCAAGAGATATGGCATACATACATACAGCGGACTTGGGTGAGCCCTAGGGATACATTGCCACCGAAAATGCTCTATTACCGTGAGCATTTTCTACATATATTGGACGAGGGCTTCATCGAGATTTTGAGATACATGCAAACATACCTACCCCACCACCTTCGAGTCTTCATTGGGCAGCTCCAGGTTTCATCACATCAGCTCGAGATTGAGAGGGGTCGGTCCAGGGGAGTCCCCTGTGAGGAGAGGTGGTGCCCAGTATGCGAGACAGAGGTAGAGAGTGAGGAGCATTTTGTTATCAGATGCCAAGCATACTTAGACCTACGAGCACAATTCCAGATAGAGGAGTCACTCCAGTTGTGCATGACCAGTGTTGCATCGCAATGCGTTGCGATGCGTTCGCAACGTTCGCAACGTTCGCAACGCAACGTCGCAACGTTGCGACGTTCGCAACGCGTTGCGAACAAACACAAAAAAATTTGCCTCAAATGAGGCCGTTTCGCCGAAACGGCCTCATTGAGGCATTTTCATCTCTGCACCCGAGAGCGAATCCTGCAACTGTCGGCTGTGGAAGAGAGCAAAACAAAGGCAAGAAGGTACTTTTATTACACACACATCCTCACACACCCACCTATCTATTGCTTCTTATCCTCTCCAAGCTTTAAGCCTCCCATCACCATGCCTAAAGCAAAACAAGCATGTTGGGAATATGTGACAAGCCAAGGAAAGATGGGCTCCGGGGGTAGTGAGAGATGGACTTGCAAGCTTTGTGGCTATAGTGGAGCCGGTGAAGCCGATAGGATCAAGGCGCATCTTGGAAGATTAAGTGGCATAGGAGTTGCACCTTGCAAAGAGCCAATGCCCGAAGCTATAAAAGGAGAGCTAATGGCATGGGTAGCTCAAAAAGCCCTTGGTAGAAGGAATAGTGGAGCCCAATCCCAAGCTAGATCGCAAGCAAGCGGTTCACATGGTTCTTGTGATCCCCAAACTCAAGCATCTCAAGCTTCCATAGACATTGACATAGAGCATGAGCCACCAAGAAAGAGTACAAGAGTAGAGCATGATCCACAAGAGCACCCACTTGGCTCTCTTGGAAGAGCATCTATACGTGCTAGCTTGCAACAACAATGTAAACAAGAAGCCACACAAGCCATCATGAAAGCTTTTATACAATGTGGTTTGTCTTTTAATGTTGCACGGACATCGGCATGGAGAAATGCAATTGAGAAGGTTTCACTATTAGGGTTTCGTTGGCAAGGGCCTACCTATGAAGACTTGAGGACAACGGAGCTGAAAAAAACAAAGGAAGCATTAGAGAGAGAGCTTGAGCCTATGAAAGAGACATGGGCAAAGTATGGATGCACAATCATGTGTGACGGATGGACGGACATACGAAAGAGAAATGTGTACAACATTTTGGTGCATTGTTGCAAAGGGACCATGTTCCTTCGAGCCATAGATGCATCAGCTGCCGGTACTACAATCACAGGTGAGTGAACTGATTTTTGAATTTTCAATTTATATTTGATTGTGCAATGATCAATCATGCTGCATGCATGTGGCATCTCACATGTGCATTTTCCTTGTGCATGTGCATGACACATGTGCATTGTGCATGTGCATTTGCCATTGTGCATGCAGCATGACACATGTGCATTGTGCATGTCACCATGTGCATGTTGCCATGTGCATTGTGCATGTGCATGTGCATGTGCATGACACATGTGCATTGTGCATGTGCATGTGCATGTGCATGTGCATGTGCATGTGCAATGTGCATGTGCATGTGCATTGTGCATGTGCATGTGCATGTGCATGTGCATGTGCATGTGCATGTGCATGTGCATTGTGCATGTGCATGTGCATTGTGCATGTGCATGTGCATGTGCATGTGCATGTGCAATGTGCATGTGCATGTGCATTGTGCATGTGCATGTGCATGTGCATGTGCATTGTGCATGTGCATGTGCATTGTGCATGTGCATGTGCATGTGCATGTGCATGTGCATGTGCATGTGCATGTGCATGTGGCATGTGCATGTGCATGCAGCATGACACATGTGCATGCAGCATGTGCATGTGGCATGTGCATGTGGCATGTGGCATGTGCATGTGCATGTGCAATGCATGTGGCATGTGCATGTGCAATGCATGTGGCATGTGCATTGTGCATGTGGCATGTGCATTGTGCATGTGGCATGTGCATTGTGCATGTGGCATGTGCATGTGGCATGTGGCATGTGCATGTGCATGTGCATGTGCATGTGCATGTGGCATGTGCATGTGCATGTGGCATGTGCATGTGCATGTGCATGTGCATGTGGCATGTGCATGTGCATGCATGTGCATGTGCATGTGCATGTGCATGTGCATGTGCATGTGCATGTGGCATGTGCATGTGGCATGTGGCATGTGCATGTGCATGTGCAATGCATGTGGCATTGTGGCATGTGCATGTGGCATGTGCATGTGCATGTGCATGACACATGTCAAGATAAATTATAATTTATCAATTGATTAATGATTCATTGTGTTATATGTAAACAGGTGGATTCATTTATGATCATATCCGTCAAGCTATCATGGACATTGGTGTAGAAAAGGTAGTCCAAGTGGTTACAGATAATGGAAGCAATTGTGTGGCTATGGGCAAGCTTCTAGAAGAAGAATTCCCTTCTATTGTGTGGACACCGTGTGCTGCCCATTGCATTGATTTGCTGATAGAGGATGTGGGGAAGATACCATGGATTTACACCATTTTTACCACTTGCATAAAAGTGGTCTCTTTGTTCACAAAGAGACCAAAATTGCTTGCTATATTTCGGTCTTACAGTGATATTGATTTGGTGAAGCCCGCGAAGACCAGATTTGCATACATGTGCATAGTCATGGAAAGATTATTAAGAGTGAGGCAAGCACTGATGCAGACAGTTGTATCACCTGATTGGTTAGTTTGGGATGGACATACTAGTCCAAAGGCAGAGCTTGTACGACGCACATGTTTGGATGACAGCTTTTGGAGGGATGTGGAGGGATTAGTGCGGGCCTTACAGCCCTTATATTCACTCATACGCATAGCAGATAGAGAGGGCTGCACACTTGGACTTGTTTATGAGTTCATGGATCGTGTCGGAGAGTCTATACAAAGATGTCCTTATTTGACATTGGAGAGGTAAGTTGAAACTTGGGTAACCATATTTTATTTTTTGTATGAGCATTCATGTTCAACTTTCAAGTCTTGACTCTTCAACATTCTTAAATCTTATTGTTTTCTAACTTCATTTGTTTTTTATCCATAGGATAGAGGAAATAAAAGGAATATGGAGGAAGAGGTGGGATTGGTTCCATCGCCCTATACATGGGATGGCCAATCTACTACATCCTTTATGGAGATCTGCATCACAGTCATTGGATATGGAGCTTGTGACTGTTTGGAATGACTATGTAGATCGATTGTATGGACCTTCTGATGTGGAGCTACGTGGGAAGTTGGAGCTTCAGCTCACCCAGTTTCAGAATAATGAAGGACTTTTTGGTAGAGACACGGCATGCTTGAGAAGCATGCAGTTGATGCCTGTGACATGGTGGGAGAGATACGGTGTTGGTACACCTGAGCTAGTAAGTGACAAGTCATTCTAATTTCCTTTTGAGTATTTAACTAATAAGTTATAACTTTGAAGTTTGTCTCATGAGTCATTCCTCTTCTTAATGAACTCTTTCTTTTTTATCTTGCAGAGAAAGTTAGCCATCCGCATACTTTCACAGGACTGTAGTGCAAGTCCATGTGAAAGGAATTGGAGTACATGGGCCCTCTTCCATACAAAGAAGAGGAATAGACTATCTACATTGCAATTGGAGCGGCTTGTCTATTGCCACTGCAACTTGCGTTTATTGGAGCGTGGTGGCCACTCAACAAAGGTGCGGCAGGTGAACGTCGATGAGCTTGATATAGAGAGGGTCCATGATATACCTAGCATTCCGGCAGAGGACCTTGATCTATATGACATGCTCTATCAGGAGTTGACAGTGCCACAGCATGATACGAGGGCATCTCGGACTCGTTCTAGTCATAGAGCACACAGTGTACCAGGTCCATCTACTAGTAGGATGGAGGCATCTATTAGTCGAGCACCACATGATGATGATGATGATGATAGTGATGATGATGATAGTGATGATGATGCTGATGGTGATAGTTATTAGTGACTCAGAGGATTTTGAGGATTGATGACTGCTCATGTGACATGTCATATGTATTATGATATTATGACTTATGATTTACTTGATATTGATTGATCATTGTATTATTGACATTGCAGTTTATTGTTTGACTACTTAGTGATATCATGTATGATGTGACATGGATGATGGTTACTGGAGTTTGGTATGATCATTGATGTATATGTATTATGGACATTGATGATTGGATTCTGATATCACATATGAGTTATGAGTCATGATAGTCACCAGTGTCATAATTTTGAGATGAGGTTGACTTTTTCACATGTTTTTGTCATAAATTATAATTCTTTGAAGTTTGTTTTAAATTTCAATGTTACTTGTAAGTTGTATATAATAGTATTTGTCTGGACTCTCATCATTTATGTCCATTGTCATATGAGTTGCTTGAATGTGCATTGTGAATTTGAATTTTAGAATGAGTCATTGAGTCATGATAATGATTAGTTGTAAATTCTGACATCATACATGTGCAATGTGCATTGTGCATCTTCCATCACTTCATTGAACAAGTGTCAGGGATTCGAGAATTTGGAATGAATCATAAATATTAAATATTCAATACATATTACATACATTAACATAATACATACTATATAATACATATTATATATGGATATACTATAATATACATCTATGTTACTATATTTGCAAAAAATTTTGAAAAAAAAAAAAAAGATATGGTTCGCAACGTTTTCGCAACGTCAAGGTCCAAACGTTGCGATGTTGCTAACGCGTTAGCAACACGTTGCCTTGGACGT
>CM035420.1:118104789-118189789 GCA_020310875.1 Ceratopteris richardii
TGGATTTGTTCAGTATATCTAAAGTTTGTGTTAAATTCAAACAACTTGGTCAGAATTATAAGTTTCCTTTCTGACACTAAATGTAATGATGCCTAAAAGAGATGAGTCGTATTGTATGGAAGAGAGTTTTCACATGTTTCTAAACACCTACCGATGATAGAAATTGTGTGATCCTAAGTCTCCCTTCCTTGGTACAAAACATATCACAGCTTTTACTGGCCTTAAGTATTCATAGCTAATTTTAAAGGACTACTTTTCTTACAGAAGTGGATCAACGGAAATAAATGCTTACCTCTAGAATTTTCAGTTGTTCTTGAATTGGTGTTAAATTATCATTGAAACAACCCCTAAATTGCATAGCTTGAAAGCGCTCAAAAGCATTTGGAATGTCAAGAATAGACTTCAGAAAACGCTCAGCAGGATCAAGATCCGATATGTCTCCAGAGAATTCAAGCAACAAGTTCTTCTCCTCTTGGGTTGGAGTCATCTTAACTAATGCCTCCAGTGATTCAGCATCTATGCAACTGCCTAAAAGAAAAGCACAAACTCTTTTAGCCTTTGATAGGAGAATAGATATTATACAGCGTGCATCCAAGCACAGAAATGTCAGAATAACAGCACAGATTAAGACAAATTAAATTCCAAAGCATAGAGCAACTGTAATGCACAAAACAAGATCTTTGAATGTCTATGTAGCACATCAAGAACTTAATCAGAGTACAGTTGATTCACGCATGCACATGTCTCTTCATTCTTTCTTATCTATCCTTCCAAGCCCTAGTTCTTTTCCTACTTACACTCTGACTCACTAGCCTTTGATTTCTTCTCTTGATCTATGCTTTTGGTCTGTTGTAGTGCTTGGGCTCTAGTTACTTTTTGCATGGGGGCCATAGTGGTCACACTTCCAATGGAATCTACAACCAAGCCAATAACATTAATTGGTGTAATCTTTTGAGTATTGGCTGGATTCTTAGGATAGTCTCTTAAGAGATGCTCCTTTCCACAATTGGGACAAAAGCCTTGAATAACCACCGGTTGGGGTTTCCCTATTGGAGGAAGTGGACAATCATGGATGAAATGATCTCGTTGATATCTATAACATGGCCATATGGGTGCTTGGGGTCTAGAGTTAGGATTAGTATGCATCATGCTGGAGTATTTAGACTCCCAACTTGGTTCGATAATGGATGTATACACACACATATTTGCATGTGCATTCCTACATGCATTGGTGAGATAACATTCATAAGCAAGTGAGTACACCTATTCATGTTAGGTGGCCATGGGTATATCCTATAAGCTTGGAAAAGGTGACGGAAAAAGCTCATTACAGTTTCAATAAATGATTTTAAGGAAAAAAATAAAGCAACCAACACATCTACAACATTAAAGACACGCTTCATTATTATCAATATGTTTGATTCTACTCTACAGAATTACCTTCTAAACCACCAATCTGAAAGTGAGGGGAACAACCGGAAAATCCCCTTTCCATGTGGCACCAAAGGGCATACACCATACTCGAGCCCCTTTACTCACTGTTGTGATCTTACGTTCCTAGGCTACCAAAATTGCCTCCCCATACTCGAGTTGAAGCATGGTAGGGCTGTCTGAAGAGTTGGCGCTCATAGTGGACGATTTGGTTGCAAAGCCTATAGGGACTCCATGATAAATCTCTTGTTGTGGAGTTACGAGTAACACTGCGATAGAAAAGACATGGGTTGACGTACGTGGATGGAAATGGGTTAAGGTTAGGGTTAGGTTGTGCTGGTGCACAGGGAATGGGTTCTCATAATGGTTAAAAGTTTTTTGAAGAATGTGTGTGCATAGTGTCAAGGGGAACATCAGGGTAGATGGAGTAAGTGGTTTGTTCTTTGGGTGGGATAGGTGCGGGTGAATGTGAAGTGGAAGAAGGAGAGAGACGTGAAGGGGAATGACGTGTTGAAGAGAGTGGCTTTGATGTTCGAGAAATGTTGGGTGTAGAAGACAAGGGACTTTGACTCATAGATAGGTAATGGTGAGAAGTGCATGGAGATTTCAACCCTCTAGAAGGGGATGCAATGTTAGGGGAGGTGGATCGCATACATGGAAGTGAAACAGATTGTGCATTGACACGTGCCCTAGTCCTCTTCCTTGAGCTGCTCAATGAACTTGTAAGTGGAGCCTGAGGAGGTCTTGGCTGAGGAATCTGACGCAATCAGAGTCTCCATACCTACAATATTATGGATGCACCAAAGATGCAGAATGTCTTTCCCTTTTTGTGTTTTTGTTGCATGTGCCTTTTATGATGCAACCTGTGATCGGGAAAGGGCATAGCATGAATAAAGCAAAACAACGGTTCACATAATCTAATGTCTGTAAAATGTATGGTCTCACTCAATACAAAGTGGACTTTGAATAAAGCAAGTGTTTGGTTGGCCTTCAAGTTGATTTCTCCTTTAGTAAATATAGTGATGCATTGTGTAATTGTGTCCCTTGTGCACTTACTTGAGAAATGGCCAAGTACCTTGGACTTTGTGATCATTTCTTTGTTATCTTACCATTTCGAAGAGCGTGGAAGGCTTGCAGCAAAAAAACGATTTCCAATCCTAACACCTGACTCTTCGAAATGATCGGAATGGTACATGCACCTAGTTTGAAGAGATCCATGTGTGATAATTCTTCCTCTATGAATACATTTGACAATAAATCGATGTTGGAGGTGTCTAATCCTTAGTGAGAATTCTCTTCCAAGGTCTAGAAACATGTCTATAGCCTTGGATGGGGTTGGTCAAGCCTTGTTTGGTTTATTAAGTTGTTTAGGGAAAAGTCCTATCAGTGTTGACTTTGATCCTCTTTATTGTCTTGCTTCTTCACCTTGTTCATCCTCAAGACTTCTTGGGAAGCTTAGTATAATGATCCATTCGACTCACCAGAGGGGATCTTGGGGTTCCCTTTCGATTTGCTTCTTGGTTATTTGCTTGTTCTCTCTGACTCGAGATGATTTGCACAGTTTCTATAGCATGCACGTGACTATCTCAAGCCACCTCTTCATCTCCCAAGATCCTCAAGACTTCTTGGGAAGCTTAGTATAATGGTCCACTCGACTCACCATTCCGGGAACTTGGGGTTACCTTTCGATCTGCTTCTTGGTTATCTCCTTGTTCTCTCTGACTCAAGATGATTTCCATAGTTTCTGTTGCATGCACGTGACTATCTTCAGTAGCCACCTGGTACTCTATGCCATTCAATAGCACATCATCGTTAGGACTAAATTTCGAAGCATCCCTTCTACCTATGTCTTCTTTGAAGAAGTCATTGATGAGCTAAAAGATATTGTACGTGCACTAATGTGATGTTTTATGACAAATGGAATAGTTAGAGATCTAGTTATGAGTATTACGCTAGAGGAAATTGTGGGTGTTGTTGCACAAATGTGTTCATTTAAATCATTGTGTCCATATGGAATGTGCAAACTCATATGCATTTGTGGGTACATGAGGGTATGGGATATGCTTGTCCATGCGTGAGGAATGTATGAGTTACTATGCTCCATAGTGCATTTGGCATTTGTGTGCAAATCAATGTGTATGATGTGATGCAAATATATAAGCATATGGGATGGTCTCTAGCCACGATGGAAAATATAAGAAGCAAAAAACTCACGTGCTTAATTGAGGATCTAAAGAGATGGATGTGGGTTGTTTTTTTGTGGAAGCTTTCTTTTACATGAATCAAAAGAGGAAGAAAAAAGGCATAACTGAATTTGGGATTGTCCTTAGTGTTGGGGAGGTTATTTTTGTAGGTATCGAAAAAGAGGCCATTACGAAAAAAGGGGAGTCACTTCATCAGCTTCTCTATTGCTTTGTTTTTTTGTTCTATTGCACATAGAGCAAGAGAATACGTGGACTTCCAACTAAGACATATGGGAGGAAGTTCATTTTTTTCCTTTAGAGGAGGTCGCATAAAAAAGGGGGGACTTGTTTTTCATTTTTATTTTTTTATGGTGTTGGGAGGAGGAGCGTCCAAAAGGACCCCTCCAAAAAACCAAAGGCAGAAACCTTACTCCATGACTTCATCGTCTCAAAAGATAACTTATACATATTCCTTGGCAACACTTTTCATGGTGTCGCCAGAATAACCCTTAGATAAAGAGTGACAAGTCAGCTTGACCACAAAACAACCACCTATGGGCTGTATCAGGGGATTTCACCATCGTAAAACTACCTACAAAATCCCGATGGTTGCATGAGGGACATGCCCTACCCGAAGGAGGGCGTTGGCTCATAGGAGGGATCATGGCCAAAGTGAGTTTCCCATCTCACATTTGGTACAAGTGAAGCTATCCCAACTAGATCGTTGTTTAGTTGCCTCCCTCCCTTCTTCTTGTCGCGGAAGACACCAATGGCATCATAGCTCGCCCACCGGAGGGACTCATATGAGGTGCCCTCACTCGCTTCCACTCCGTCACCCATTCAACTCTCCCTTATCGATGAGGGAAGAGAGAGTTTAGTCTCAGAGGTTGAACGCATGCAAGCCTCTTCAGTCATTTGTAAGATCATCGGTTCGCATCCCAGCCGTGGCGAACTCAAAGACCTCCTCATGGACCTCCGTTAGAGTAGCTTGCTTGCCAAGGTTGGCAAGCTAGTTGATATTCAAACCTGTGTTGCACTTTTTCTCACATGGAGTTAGAGACTCCGGAGACAGCCTCACGGATGATCATTCTATCTCCGATCGCGGTGCACGCTGCCCAAGCATATGTTTTCTGTGAGTACATGGCCCTTTGGAGCTTCTTCTTCATCTTTTATCCCTTGAGAAGCACATGGCTTTCCTCTAATAGCTTGCTTTCCTTCCCTTCGTCGCACGTATCTCCTCTGCTACCTCATATTGGTCGATCATTGGGCACTTTTTTGGAGATTTCGGAGTCGGTGGCCTCGGTTGTGGCCAAGGTTGTGGGCCTTCCGTCTGTTAGGATCCTCATTTTTTGATCCTGCACCACTGATTAAGCTTCCACTTCTATGTGATGAATGGCCGATTCAAAGGGTTGACTACTTCAGCCTTCCAAATCAGTGTCTTGCTTGTCCCAAGGTTGGTCACCTTGCGAAAGCATGCCCCTTAGAGGACCATGCGCAAGACCAGACATCGTTCCTAGTAGGCGGCACACCGGTCCCCCTCGCAATAGACGGCACATCAACCCCCTCATAGGAGCCCCGACCTCCCTCCCCCTCTCTAGCTCCCAAGCTCTTCGCCGCCGGAAGAGGGTGGGGATCGACATCCACATGATGACCCGGTTGTTCTGGTTAATCCTTCCTCATCTTCCACTAGATGGAAGGAGCCTGGACAGTGGCAAGAGATGGGCAATCGGCACCGTCTGATGCCCTTCAGGAGGATTCACCTATTGCCCCTTGTGCTAAGTCGGAGTGGGAACCCCCCACTTCTGATTCCATTCCTTCAAAGTTCTCTCTGGGTCCTCCTCCACTCCGCAGCCCCCTCGCCCATCTAGAGCTTCACCCCCTAGTTCTCAATGATCACTCTAACAGTGATTTCTTGGCGACTCGGGCAGCTTAGGGGGGACGGTCACTCCGAGACTCCCTATCTCAGTTGGTACTTCTCCCTTGACTGCTATTCCACCTCAGCTTGTGAGTTTTGATTATTACTTGCATTGGAGAGCATTTCGGCTATGAGTTCTTGCAATTTTTTGGAGCACAAGAGAGCTAGGTCCTTTGTCCCATTCGCATCCATGCAATGGATCTGTTTCTTGTAGCTAGACTGCGTAGGAGTTGGGAGTTGCCTTTTCATTCCCCCTGTGTGGAGCTTCGTAGCTTGATTTGCCTCCAAGGGAGGCGCTTAGCTTTTCTTCATGCCCAAGTTATTGAGTTCTCCCATCATCTTGGTTATCATACTCACTTTTTTATAAGAGGATGGGATACATCACAATTTGTTTTCATTCGTGGTCCTTAGGGGAGTCAGCTCATTTTGTATGTGGTTGCGGATACTCATATTGCACCTTGCTCTATGTATATACATGAGGAGAAGCATGGCTAAGAGCATGCTATTGAGATGAGAGAGTCCACTTGGTTCAGGTCTCTCCCAAGTTCTCACTGAGCAATCGGCTTCTTATCGAGGACTTTTGGACTCACATTATTCCCCGTCCAAACTCGCATCACAATTTATTTTCATTCGTGGTCCTTAGGGGAGTCAGCTCATTTTGTATGTGGTTGCGGATACTCATATTGCACCTTGCTCTATGTATATACATGAGGAGAAGCATGGCTAAGAGCATGCTATTGAGATGAGAGAGTCCACTTGGTTCAAGTCTCTCCCAAGTTCTCACTGAGCAATCGGCTTCTTATCGAGGACTTTTGGACTCACATTATTCCCCGTCCAAACTCGCCCCCATGATGGCTCGTTTTGCTCCTACAGCCTCTTGGTTTGCTCAGTCTCCATGAGGATCCTTTCATGGAATGTTCAGGGGTTGGGTGGGCCACACTACTTGCGGTATAGGGCTCGCTTATGGTAGGAGCTTTGAGTGTGCATGGTTGGCAGGTCCATTGGCACTCTGATGTTGCATGAGCATCATCTCTCTTTGGGTCATACGTGATAATGTAGACAACTTTTGCAGAGACAGTTGTGAGGTCTTTTGGTCGGTTGGATACAAGCCTAATGGGTCCCAGGGTGGTGTATGTATTTTGATTGGAGATTCCATGAAGACTATGAGTGCGGGGACACAGGGGAGATTGTCCCTGGCAGGGCTATTCGGTTGGTCTTGGAAGGGGGGGGCCTCAAATATGGCTTCCTAAATCTTTATGCTATGAACCATGAGAGTGCATGTGCTTCTTTTTTGTGAGAGATTACTTATGCACTTCCTAGTGCTGATGCTTGGTGTGTTGTGGGTGACTTCAACATGATTGAGGCACCTGAGGATAGACAAGGTGGTATCCGGATCACTGTGCATGGATCTGAGCTCGTGACCTAGAAGAAATTATGTCTGACATTGAGGCTTCATGATGTATGGCACACTGAGGGCTTTGCTAGAGAGAGAGACAATCTCCTCTTCTCGCACTCGAACACGTGCATTGGTGGGATGAATCTCTCTCAGATTGATCGCATTTATGTGAGTGATGTGTCGGTTGACTATGGAGGTATGACCGGTATTGTGACAGGCTCCTTCATATTTGATCATGCCCCTATGGTAGTCACCCTTAGAGAGGAGACTACTCACAGCTCCCTTGTTCTTCGCATTCTTGAGCATATCAAGCTTGATGAGAGCTTGGCTCACCAGATTGCAGCAATTTGGAGCCAACTCCTCTGGGAGGAGGGTTCTAGGGCTCGTCCCTTGCTCAAGCCTTCAACAGATTACTTGTTTTATGCACAAGGTGAGCGTCTTGCAGCTTGCTTATCTCCAAGAGGCTGTGCGGTGCCTTCACATAGGGGCTTCCTCCCTACAGCATATCCTTGAGCACCACCTTGATTGCGATTGCGCCGATGCCTAGCTTGCCCAAGCATAGAAGGAGCTACGGGACGTTGAGGATCAGCGATCTTCCTTCCACCGTAGACAGGCTTCTTGTTGGACTCAGGTTGGTGATCATGTTTTTGGCGAGTTTTTCTCGGCGTTCAAACCATGGCATGTGAGGAGTGGGATCAGGCTCTGTCAGACCCATGGATTGATGACTACAAAGCCTCATGAGATTGCCACCCAATTTTACTACACCTTGTTATATGCGGAGGCCCCCTCTGAGACTTTGCAAGAGAGAAGACGGTGTGTCCTCGAGCATCTGTAATTGATGAGATGTAGGCTATGCTCCTTGCCTAGTTCTCTGATAGAAAGCTTCTTGATGCTTTGCGTGGTCTGGTGAGGGATAGTTGCCTTGGCAAGGATGGACTCTTGCCCTCCTTTTTTATTCACTACTGGGGGATTCTAGACGATGGGTCAGACATGCCTTCCAAGAGGTCATGGAGGGGGGGCTCCCTTCCTCAGTCGCTCTTTAAGGATCTGATTTTTCTCATTCCTAAGGAGGGAACTTGGATGATATCAAGCATTGGAGTCTGATTACGATTCTCAACTCAGCCTACAAAATTCTTGCAAAGGTCCAGAGATTGAGACTCCGGCCACTACTTGAGACGTTGATTCACTCGATGCAAACGAGGTTTGTCAAGGGTCATAGTATCCTTGAAAACATCTTCACTTTCTGGAAGACTATTTCCATGGCACAGATGTGCGAAGAGCCACTTGCCATTCTGTTGTTTGACTTTGAGAAAGCCTTTGATCGAGTTGACTAGGCTTTTCTCAAGGACACTTTGCTTTGTATGGGCTTTCATGCATGATGCTAGTTGGGTCATGGGTGTTGCTTCCCTTTACTACTCCTCCCATAGCCAGGTTCTTGTGGCGAGGGGCAGGGGGAGAGATTCAGCATTTTGAGATCAGTTAGACAAGGCTATACTTTGGCTCCAACCCTGTTCCTTTTCTTTGCTGAGGCCATGAGTTCCTTTTTGTCTACTCACAAAACTAGGTTACACAGTATCAGACTTCCTATTAGAGAGGAGGCTTTGCTGGATGACGAGTTTGTCAATGATACTGCCGTTTCCTTGCATGGCCAATATTTCCAGATTCCAAGATGCTTTGGAGAAAGGTTTTGTGATGCATCAAGTGCCAAAATCAATTGACACAAATCCTATGGTTTTTGTATTGGCTGCGATGTTCTTCCTAGGTGGCTCCCTTGTGCCGAGTTTTAGTGGATTCCCCCTGGTGCTACGGTTCGTTACCTAGGATGCCATATTGGTTTAGAGCTCTTGGTTGAGTGAATCTCGCCTCTCCTCTTGACTATCAAGAGGAAACTGATGCACTGGAGTTTCCTCACGCATTGGAGCATTGCTCATTTGTCCTTGGCCAGGAGAGTCGTGGTGGTTGATTAGGTACTTCTAGCCATGATGTGGTATGTCACCTCTTGTTGGATTTTCTTGAGCTCTTGTATTAGCCAAATTTAGTGGCTAATCACGAACTTCTTTTGGTCAGGGGGGATGGAAGCCCCACTTTGGCTAAGGTTGCTTGGTCATTCATCACCCTTTCTACGAAATTCATTACCCTTCCTACGAAGCATGGCGGCCTTGGGATTATCAACCTTGCTTGCCATAGCAAAGCCCTGCTTGGCAAGTTGGTCGTTTGCGGCTTGCTTCCTGGTCGGGAACCTTGGAAGGATTTTCTTCGTCACAGACTTTGCATCTAACCTGGAATCCTCTTCTTCGTACAGAGAGCGGATTCATGATTGGCTCCTGTCTTCATGTTTCTTGGAGTGAGTTTGCAAGGACCTAGGTGACTGACTTACTTCATGTTTCTTGGGGCATAGTGTGACTGACTTTGTCAAGGGCCCTGGATGTAGTGTGACTCCAGTTCAGGGGGCTCACAGAGGCATAACAAGAGGGCAAATGTATTGGGATGTGTGGAGTGCCTCTGATGATCATAGATATTGAGGTCGTTATCCCGAGGGATTGGGGGACTAAGACCGACTACTCCTCTCGGTGGCATGGATGGGTGCTTTCACTGAGACTGAGGTTTTGATTAAGTTCGGGGTTTTACTCAGGATGGGACTCTCTTCTTTGAGATCGGTAACGAAGGTCGGATGATTAGCATGCCCGAGGAGTTCGAGATCATCATCCGACGTCGACTCCACCTTTCAACGGATTAGGGTGGTTGGCACTCGTGGTCGGGACTGGCATATCGATCTTGATCTTGAGGAGATTCTGACTCATTAGAGTTGGCATATCTCGCCTTCCATGGGATCTTGGAGAGTGGCACTGGCGGGATCCCTGACTCCCCGAGAAGCCCCCCTATTCCCTTCTTTCAGTATATTACGCGTTTGGGGTGGAGGATCATTCAGTCGCATTGCCCCACCATCCGTGCTGCAGGTGAGGCCCGGTGGTGGCATGGTCCCTCGGAGGAGTTCCTCTCGCTCTTTTCCCGACGCATTTGGAGTATCACTGTCTATGGGACTGCAAGCTGCAAGCTGGCCAGCAGATCTAGCTATGGATTTTGAGGCTTCTGACTTGGAGGGAGGGTCACTAGATCATCTCTTGGGGTGCAGTTGCTTGGGGCTCTCTTATAGGTCTGGCCCTCAATTACGAGCACCTGGCTGATATTTTTATCGATTTGGAATGGGCAGATTTCCACCAATCAGGATTTGAGCATTTTCACGTGGAGTGGCGATGACGACCCCTATTAGGAGCTGATCAGTAGCCTTGCCATGTCATTTATTTGGAGAGCTAGATGCTTGCACATGTTTGAGCGGCGTACGATCCCTCAGGCCAAGACTGTTCGAGACTTTTTGCTTCAGCTGATCCATACTCTTTAGGAGCAGCTAGACCATCTCTAGGGAAATTCGGATGGCATGGCTCGACGGCGACTCACTTTTCTTCAGCTTTGGAAGAAAGGCCCCTTCTTTACCTCTCATGGTGATACTACCTGGAGGAATTACAAGCCCCCTACATGGCTTTTCTCCCCTCCCTCCATCTCTTCCCCCAAGAGTTGGGACTGTCATTTCCTATGATGGGTGGGGTGTGGGGTGATTCGTCCCCCTGTATTTGATCATCTGACGCTTGGCTAGGTTTGTAGCCCTATGGGCGTTTCTCTTGTTAACTAATGAAAGGATCTCTTTTGTCAAAAAAAAAAAGTCTTGCTATTAAGGAATTTCTCGTAGAGTCGAGCCTGCATCCCCCCAAACAAGAACATAATGGTGAGATCTGGAATTTACGGTGCAAAAGAGCCACTGCCACCGAAGTAGATTTGGTTGATTTCCCATAGATCATAAGCATCCCCATTGCAACCAAGGCTTTGAGAGATTGTAAGAGCTTCTGGTCATGGCCCCTAGGATCTACGCACCATAAGTAATAACCGAAAAGACACAAGCCTTTTGGACCCAAACCTAGCCCAAGTGAGAAAGACACGATTACACAATAGGTGCTAGAAGGCAAAGAGACTCTTCCTTCACTCATCAAGTCTTCCCTTTGTAATATAGTCTCGACCTCCAACCCAAGGCCGAGACTACAACCTCCAACCCAAGGTTATTGGGAATCAACCTCAAACCCGAGGTTAGTGTACCTTTCCCCCATCAGTAAACAAGCACCCCCTAGATTGAGCTTCGATGCCCAAACTATCTCGAGGTCGCCAAAGAAAATAGTTGCCAACATTTATGAATGCCAAACTTCATCCCCCACTTCTCCACCCAACGACTCACCATGTCCAAGGACCTTTGAAGTTGGGCGGGATTCTTCATCAACAAAAAGAAGTCCTTTGAGCTTACCAAGACCGGGCACCCTTGGAGAACACCTTGGAGAACCGGGACGTGGTGCTACTCCATACGAACCCAGACCTCGGAGGATCCATAGAGAGCTCTAAAAAAGAGAAGAGCCCGGCCCATTAGACCCACAGTTTCAAGCTTAAGAAACAATGCTTCATGCCGCACTATGTCATATGCTTTAGAAAAATCGATCTAGGCTGCATACATTAAGTTTAATAGTGACTCTCTTGAGTGCCCCCTCTTGAAGGCATATGATCTTCTCGACAGCTACTTCTTTGGCAACAGTGACTCTCCTGAGTGCCCCCTCTTGAAGGCATATGATCTTCTCGACAGCTACTTCGGTGAATCTCTCAATTCTCTCCCTAGCATCCTCATCCAAGTTGTACAATACACTCCTACAGGAAAGACGGTCCCGTATCACCGAGCAAATCCATCTTAAAAACAAATGAGTTGCCGGAGGCAGAGGAGCCTCCGCATCCACTGAGTGCATGCCACATACCAATGGCCAGTGATCAGATAAATCCATTCTTGACATCACACCAAGTCCATGTGTGAGTTTTCATTTACAAGAATCATTGACCACAAAGTGGTCTAGAGCAAACTTTCCTCGCCCATGTCACGAATGATATGTGAGTGTTGATCCACAAATGGCCAAGACAAAACGTCCCTCACAATTGTCATTTAGTCATTTCTCGAAGTGCTTTCGTTTCATATCAAAGTCCCCTCAATGATATCCCCAAATGTGAAGGACATCAAGATGGGAGCATGTAGTTAAAAGTGTCCCACCAAGTGCGGAATGTCCACCCAATTTGAGATCGAACACCTCCTTAAATGATTATATAAATATGACCCTTGGATTATTCTTTCCTCATATGAGGCACTTGGACTCTTAGCCCTCGATGAAGTCCCTCGCACTCCTGTATGGTCTGGGTATGGTGGTACGAGACACCATGCCCTTGAGGGAGCTTCCATCTTCTTGGTTGCAAGCTCTCACACTCGAGGTGAGCCCATTTGGCTCTATGTCTGGGAGTTGAGTCCAATATCTTCTCTTTCATGTTTGGGGATATGGCTTGTGTTTTGTCCCTTTAGTGAGAAGGATCTTGGGAGCGCACCCATCGCTTTGGTGGCATTAACAACCTCGGACCCTAGCTATGGGACATCTCTACAACAATGGAAGACAAATCTCCTTTAAATCAAACTCAGTTTGGATAAGAGAAAGGAATGCATCGTCAAGTATGGCAAACAAAAATGCTCACAAGTCAAAGATTTCAATGTAGATAACCTCGTCCTAATAAGTTTCAAGAACACCATCCTACCCCAAAACTTCACACTAAAATTCAATGATCAAAACTATGGTCCCTATCATGTACTTAGGAGTTTCAATATTGAGATGTGCCAACTCAAATTGCTCAAAGACATTCCAATCCACAATGGCTTTCATCACGAGCTATTGAAATGCTTCAAATCCAACACTACACATGGTCATTGTTCCATTCGTTTATCAGAAGGTGATGTCATACAACACAAATCTTAAACTCAAGGAGCAAACAAGCTAGGACAACCCACAATATTTGGCCAAATGACATTGTCGGCCTATTACCAATGCCTCATGGCCTCTTCTCTATTATGTCCCCAAACCCAAAGGACATTTGAATGTGCATCTCTAGTTATATTTCTCATTGAGTGTGAAATGTCCAACTAGTACGAACTCATCCACCATATGATCTTAGGGGAGCCTATGAATAAGATTCATCTCAATGATGATTCATTCCTTGTATGAGGGACTTGGACTCTTAGCCCTTGGTGGAGTCACTCGTACTCCCATATTCGTATGGATGAAATGGTATGGAGCGTCAACCTTTAATGTGATGCCCATGGTTTTGTTGAAGGCTCTCAAGCTCGAGAATGAACCCATTTGAATTCACAGATGGGAAATGAGTATGATGCCTTCCTTTTTATTACTTTTGAGTGTCAAGAGAAAGAAGGTTAAGAAGAGCGCTCTCACACACTCACACGCAAAGAGAGGAGCACACACAAATTGAGGCAAGAAAGAATAATCTTCTTCTACTTCTTCTATTACATAAAGAGAATATACAAGAATGACCTAATAGAACATTACAACCAGTACAATATATAAAGAGAAAAAAATTGATGTCTTCGAATGAGTGCGTTGGCAAGAAAAAGATCTTTCATCACTCTCGGTAGATAAATGTAGTAAACCTCACTAAAAGTATCTCTGACATATATCAGTGTAACCACTATGCATGTCAGAGAAATGAAAGTGGTACATGTCATCCTCGAACATCACATGTTTAGCTTGATATCAAAACCCTCCCCTCAAGCTCAACTTCATGTCCTATAATGTAAGCATCTTCTGAAACTTCTTGAGTTTCTCTACTAGTGCTTTAGTCGAAATATCAACAACCTGCTCATTTTTTCTCGCATAAATAAGATCAATATCACCTGCTAATACATTTTCCTTGATAAAGTGAGTGTACCTCAATATGCTTTGTTATAGCATGAAAAACAAGATTTCATGCTAACTATATGCAGCTAAGATTATCACAATAAATGATTATAGGCTTCTGCACTTCTACACCTAAACTTGCAAGTCACATCTATAGCCATGACACCTCACATGCTTCCGTTGCATCATCTATACTCAACCTCTAAACTCGACAAAGCAAGAGTGGATTGCTGGATTGCTTCTTACTGCCCCATGTAACATAAGCACTTCAAAGTGAAAATAGATCTTCTATCTTGAACACTACCAACCAATCTCCACCGGTGTATCCATGAACCTACAATTCTACATCAGCTTCATAAAACAATGCATAATCCAAAGCATTCACATGGTGTAGGATGCGTCTCAGAGCATATAAATGTGGTTTCCTTAAGCCTGCATAAACCAACTCTCAAGTCCCAGAATGTAGCTTAGATCAAGCATTGTAATTATGAGATTTATCAACCTTCCCACAATTTTCTAGTACATAGTAGCATTTTCCAATGCTTCGCCTTGATGCTACCCAACTTCAAATTCTGATCTTATGGCATAGAAATTGGCTTATAATCATTCATAACATAATTTTGTAGCATACTCAATGCATATTGCCTTTGGGTCAACCATATACGTATTTTAATATGTATAAACTCAATGCCCAAATAATAATGCAACGAACCAAGATCTTTCGTGTCAAATTCCTGCATAAGGAGTTGCTTTACCTCTTTAATGCTTTCTTCATTATCACCACCTATGATCAAACCATAAACATATATAGCCACAATTATGATGCATAATCAACCTTTTTTGCATATAATGAGTGATATGCATCACACATAGAAATTCCAATTGAAGTTAAATAATCTAGAATCCTTGCATGCCAAGCACAAGGGGCTTGTTTAAGCCCACACAAAGCCTTTTTCAACTTGTAAACATATTTAGGATGCTTTGAGTCCTCATATCCTTCTAGGTGATCCATGTATACTTCTTCTTGTAACTCGCCATGTAAGAACTTGCCCTCTAAGAAAGCATTCTTCATATTCATGTGATGCAAAATCCATCCTTTTACTCTAGCCAATGTAACAAATGCTCTAGAAGTAGCCATTTTAATTATTGAACTAGTATTTTTCTCATAATCAATGCCACATACATGTGCATATCCTTTTGTTGATCGTGCTTTATACCTTGTTATGATACCATTAACATTATGCTTTACCTTGTAAACCCACTTGTGGCCTATGGGTTTTTTTCCTTGCAGCAATGGAACAAGCTTCCATGTTTCATTTCCATAAAGTGCAACCATCTCTTCATCCATAGCTTTCTCTCATTCTGCATTTCCAATTGCGTCTTCAAAACAAGAAGGTTCAGCATCTTGTATTGCTTTGATCATGTAAGCACAATGACAAACTATGTAGCTATCATATGTTAATTGTTTGACTGAATTCCACATCCTCCTAGATCTTCTTCGTCTTGGGTCACTTCTTCATCAAGACTCTTTTCTAAGCCGCTTGATTCTTCATCAATGTTTTCAAAATCTGTAGATGTTTTATTATCAGCACAAATCTTTTCTTTACCTTTCTTGGATGTAGTCTCTAAATTTGCTTGACTAAAATTTTCATGCAATCTTCCACTCCACAAGTTTTAGTTGGAACTATTGCTAGGTGAAGAATCGAGTCCACTTAGGACTTGAGATTCTCCACTTGAGTTTTCAACATTTCCATTGTCATTTGAGTCGATATTAAACACTTTTGCATCACAATAATAGCCCACCATTTCATCAAACATCACATTTCTGCTTACCTTGATCTTGCGTGATTGGGTTGTAGCATTTTATATCCCTTTTCCTCAAGGAATATCAAATGAATATACATTTTTCTTCTTTTGGATCAAGTTTCATCCTCAACTGATACAGAACATGCACATAAGTGATAAGTTTGGTTTTTTACCTATAAAGATATGGTCTTTGTAGGACCCCAAACGTCTATATGCACTATCTCTAGCACATTCTCACTAACATGCTGGTCATGTGGAAATGATGCCCTTGAATATTTATCAAATTGACATGCTTCAAATACCTTCTACATCTCTATTCGGTAGTCCATTGACAAGCTCCTTTGACTTCTTAAGCTTCAGCCTTTGCAAATTTGCATGTCCAATTTGTTTGTGCCATATCTCTATATCGGCAATAACACCTCCACCTTTTGCAAACATGTTTGCATCCATTTCAGGGACTTTCACATTCAAGATAAATATCCTACCCATTTTGTTATGAAGAAATTCGTCATTCTCAATCTCCAAGCATGAAAGTTATGCTATCCAACTTATCGTTCATAAGTTGACTCATTCCATCAGCATTTGCCATTTCTATTGCAATTTATTGCAAAAACACTAGGAGCAGCACCTCTACTTGAGCTCTACTTGAACGTTGTCACGCTATCTCTACTTGAACACTGTCACGCTATGACTTGAGAGTTCAAACTCATACAAACACAGTTTTCATGTATCAACAGAACATAGGAGCTTGAAATTTTAGATCTGAAATATTTTGGAGATTCCAAACACAGGATGCAAGTCATAGTTTTCCAAACTGACATGTTTTTCCCATGGACTCCATCTTGCGGACTCGAAAGTGAGGTCAAAATGGCTCCGAAAATACCTTCTACTTGCACGCCAAATTTCGTAGCAATCGGAGATAGTTTGTGAAGTGTGTGTTCTCCACGCCTTCTAACGGACTCTTCGTTGTCAGCCTTCTATCGCCATCCTCGCTCTTAAACCATGTCAAGAGAACTAAGATAAGGAAGAGAGCTATCACACACTCTCGCACACAAAGATTGAAGAAAAGAAGAATAATCTTCTTCTACTTCTTCTATTACATAAAGACAACATACAAGAATGACATAATACAATAATTACAAACAGTACAATATACAAAAAGCACTACATAAAGAAAACCCCAATGTCCGCGAATGAATGTGTTGGAAAGAAATAGATGTCCATCACTTTCGATAGATAAATCTAGTAAAGCTCACTAAAAATATCTCTAACATATATCGATGTAACCACTATACGTGTCAAAGAAATGAAAAGTGGTACATGTCATCCTCGATCATCACATGTAGAGCTTGATATCTCAACAGTGATTAAGGCTTGTCTTTTGCCTTGTTAGCAAGGAGGATCTTTAGGGTCCATTCGACTCTATGGATGGGAGATAAGTTTGATGTTGTGCTTTCTATTTATGACTTGTGAGTATCGCTTGTGTTTCGCCTTATTCACAAAGCATCTCTCTCTTCTCAAGGAACAAGGCAAAGCAATGTGCACAATACCATTGGAGCTCATGGAGCTAGGATACTCAGCATGATAAGCTCTTCTCCCTCCTATTTAGGATGACAAGGTAAACTATTAGAAGGAGATGAGAGCAAGGGGACACATGCAAGCCGATGGTTGAAGATGGAGGTAAGTTCTTCTCTTCCTTCTCTTTATGCTCATAGGTGGCCAAATGGGCTGATCATCTTCCATCATCACCTTGATGGTTTCCATGAGGTGAACCTCTTTCCTATTGCAAGGGAAAGGGATATATACATGAAGCAACTAATGGGTGATGCCCTGGAGAAGGGATTTTATGGTGGTTGGAGACTTCCAAAGGGGTCAGGTGTGTGGAGAATCAAATTGCCTAAAATTAACAATCTAGATATTTACATGATTCAGGACCCATCCACATACATATAGTCCTTGATTTCTTGTACCTTCAAGGAGAGCATCATGAATATCTGGCATTGAGATTTTGACTGCTCGACGAAGAATTGCAGTGTTTTGTGTTTTCTTCGGGTCTAAGATCCATTTTCCCTTTACAGGTTTGAGAGCCATTTTATCACCTCCAGATGCGTTTGCTTTTGCACCAAAAAGAGCTGCAATCTCATCTTCACTAAACCTGCAGGAAAAATATTTTTGAACCATCGACTATAATCTCCCTGCTTCCTTTCAAACAAGATAACAGAGATTGAAGTGCTTATAGTACTTACTGAAAAGATCCAGTCTTTAACCTATTCCATACCATTGAACGGGAATCATCTGCCCGGACTTTATCCCAGTGTAAAGGCTTGAGCTTTTGAAAGTTCTCACCTGAATCTTGCTTAGAGACTGAAGGTCTTGGCCCAAACCTCGGGGGAGGGGGTGGTCCACTAATGCCTGGTGCAGGTGGTGCAGGTGGGGCAGGTGGTGTAGATAGTGCAGGTGGTTTAGGTGGTGCAGGTGGTTTAGGTGGTGCAGGTGGTTTAGGTGGTGCAGGCGCAGGTGGTGCAGGGGCAGGTGGCGCAGGTGGCGCAGGTGGTGCAGGCGCAGCTGGCGCAGGCGGCGCAGGTGGTGCAGGCGCAGCTGGCGCAGGCGGCGCAGGTGGTGCAGGAGGCGCAGATGGCGCAGGTGGCGGAGGTGGTGCAGCTGGAGGACCCTTTTCTTTAGGAAAAGATGGTGCAGGTGGTGCAGGTGGCGCAGCTGGTGCAGGTGGCGCAGCTGGAGGAACCTTCGCTTCAGAAAAAGGTGGCGCAGGTGGCGCAGGTGGAGGAACCTTTGCTTCAGGAAAAGATGGTGAAAGAGGACCTTGCTTGTCCAATACAGGGACCAGAGATGGTAGAGAGTCTGGTGTGGATGCACATAAATTGTTTGATGGAGATATCAGAGATGCTGGAGAGACTGATATCGATGTACTTGAACTGTTTGATACAGGAACCAGAAATGGTGGAGACAGTGGAGCTGATGTACATGAAGTGTTTGATATTGGTAGAGCTGAAGGTGCCGATGACTCTGGTTTTACGGCAAGACTTGTTACAGATTCAAATGAATGTGTAACAAGCTGAGAAGCACCCTTTGGACTGGGCAAATGGCGTATAGGAGAAGATGGAGCTGAATCGGGCCAATCTATGGATTGAGTAGAGGGTGGGAATAAAAGGTGCATGGTTTCCTGGAGTGAAGATAAAGTATAGTCAAAACTTAGGTCATTCGTTAAAGAATGATCAAGATCACTAGAACCATGTTGTTTTGATGCTTCTAGATCAAGAGAGCCTATTGAGGCAGCAGAGGAGGAAATAATGCCTGAAGAAGTAGATAAATCGTAGTTGGGTACTGCAGAACTGCTTTCGCCAGAGGAATTAAGCCCATCAAGTTTAGATAAAACAGAATAGTTCCATGGCAAAATATCAGGAGGAGACGACACAAAATCAGACTGAGGCTTAACTTCAAACTGCATACGTGAGGGTTCTGACTCTTGCTCAAATTGATTTCCAGTTAGTGTGGAGGTTCCATGCGATATAACTTCTGATTGAGATATCTCGCTACCTGCAAGAGAGGCAAATGATGCATGAAATCCGGACATGAAGAGTTTCACCACCTCAGCAACATAAGCATCATCAGAGAACAAAGGCTGCTCTGGAGATGCCAGAATTCCTTCTTCACTGGTGTAAAGGGTATCGAAGTTAGATATTATTGATTTAATAGGCACAGATAATTGAATATCAGCGACAGAATAAGATGGTGACACTGACTGATCAGTTTGGAACTGATTAGAAATTGCAGCCACAACGGATTTAACTGGCACAGAAGAGACAATCTCTTGTGTTAAGACTGCAGGAAGTGTCATATCCATCTCAGATGGTTTCTTTGCAAATGCTGCAGCAAGTGATTTAACTGACACTGATGGGTATATTTCAAGGGATGGACTTGACATTTTCTGCTTGACATCAGGAGGTGAAGGAAGATCAGGTGGCAAAGGAAGAGGTGGCACTGATGGTGGTGAAAATTTGAAAGCAGAAGTGATCTCTTTTTTATGAGAAGGTTTTGCATCTGAAGAAGGCACTGCCAGAGAAAATCCATAAGAGGTCCCGTATGTTTGTGAATCCGGCGCTGTTTGGCTTCCAGCGTTATTAATGATATTCTGGTTCCCAGCCAGAATGCTTGACATCAACAATTGATGTGCTTCAGGGATATCTGTGTATGTATCAGCATGCTGGATCACCGAAGTTTGCTCCAAAGACTGAGCAAACATCTCATTTTCAGAAAAACCTAAACCTTCCAAGCTTTGAAATATGAAGTTGAAACTATCATCAAATGACAAATCTGAAAACTCTTCTGAACCTTCGCATGTGTGAGAATCATTTGATATTGCTGATGGCTCCATTGGCAAGATATGGGTAGTCACAGAACTTTGAAGAGCTGTAGTATTTCGTGTCAGAGAAGGATCAATATCATCTTTGATAGGCGCAATGTCAGCAAAAGTTAAAATGGTGTTCAATATTGGTTTTTGACCAACCCTGCGTTTAACGGCCTGCAAATCTTCATTGTAATTGCTCTCAAAAGTCTCTGATGAATCACAGCTATGGTCCACAGGTGATACGACATCGACAGTACCTGTGGACCCTGTACTATGTTTCAAGAAAGGGCTTTGAGAACCTGTATCTGTATTATCTTTCTTGATTTTGGCTTTCAGTTTCTTGCAAATAAAAAGAAGCAGCCCTATAAACAGAGTGGTTAGGACGGCTGTAGATATAACTGCAATAATAATCACGTTCTCGTTTGATGAAGATGTTAACAATAATGGTTGGTCAGATGGCGCTTTGGCTGGCGGCTCCATCCCAGACATCACTGAAATAGTGCTCAATGGCACATTGACCTTTACGTCAGAGATTACGCAGCTCCAAATGACTGAGGGCTCCTGATGATAAGCTATACATATCTGTAGGGGTTTTCTTGAGATCCCGATCAAAGCCTTCTGTGCATTTCCTGCATTTCATAGACTAAATTTGGTGGTTACAAAGCTATCTATAATTTGACTGCGATTCCGATGCGGCATGGCTGAGAAGAAGACCGAGCAGATGCGCTCGAAGTCAAAGGTGAAAAGGAAGGAGAAAACGAAGTTCCAGCCGCGTAATTTGTCTATCTCTGCTTCGTCTAAAGATATATGATTCCCCCATGCTCGCAAATAGGCGGGCGGCAATACTCAGTGAGATGTGGTAGACAGGAACTGCAGAGCCTTATTTTTCTTACTCAGTACGTGATTGTTTTCTTTGACAATTGATTCGTTTCAATCCAGAGATGCAGATCACCTAAACAATGCGAGATCCTCTTCCAGCGTGGCAACTCTGGCATACAGCTTGATTTCAAAGTCGACGACGAGATTATCGGCAGCGGCAATGAGTTGTCACGTCGAAGGAGAAAAAGTGCAAATGGCTTGATTGAATCTACACCGCTTGCGCAATTTTTTTCCTTAAGTTCACTCATCGACCACCTCTTTCAGTTATGCGTACTCTTCCATCTTTCAAGTTTTTTTTTTTTAAATGGAGGTTCGGCCGAAGCCTACTCCCTCAACTTTAACTTTGAAATTGCAACTGTACAAGGAAGGGCATAGTACCCATGGGACCCCCCTTATCTTACAAGAACAGGGGTTTACAAGACTGGTTTAAATGGCGGTCAACACTACCGTGGCACTCAGCCACAATGCAAGATCTTTCCAGACTACATGCCCCTTACATGTTGCTGCCAGGGATTGAACCCTCGCCCTCGCCTCAAGAGGCGAGAGGCCCAACCACTAAGCCATCTTTCAAGTTATGCTTGAAAGATTGAAAGAAATAACTTATACATTTTTTTTTACTCTGGTGGCTAGACTCGTCATCCCGAGAGTGAGGGGTGAGGGTTCAACCCTTAGACACATTAGACACAGAAGATACCTCTCTTCTATGGAGGGATGATTGACCTTTGGGTTTATGATTTTAGGCGAAAACGATTGTTCTTAGTTGATGATTCGGGCCTTCAGCTTCTGGGTTAGTAATATGTATCTCTGACCTTTGGGCTTGCCAAATTAGTTAACTCATTTGACCTTAGGGCCATTCCTTTGCGAGCTTTACTTTAGTGCGCCTTTGGGCTTTGTAATATCGATCGTGCCAAGCATCTAACCCTTGCTTTGTGGGATATCAGAGGTCCCATAGGTATTAAGTTCGCCTTCACTTGTACTTTGAATCAATTCAAGCATATCTAGGTGACCAATGAGATAGTCATTTGTTTCATGACCTTCTTGCTTCCACCTACCCATTCAAGAAGAATGGCAACATATAAGATTAAAGGGGAATTCCTTTCATTTTTAATTTTGAGCCGTGCCTAATTATGACTCCCTAGTATGATCGTGGTCCTAACCAAAGGAGGTGTACATGCACAATATCATGTGAGCGTAGTTTCAATATAAAGAAATATAAATGAAAAAAACCCACACACATGTATAGCGTGTGACTATTTTTTAACTCAACCACTTTATAGTTACATTGGTATATTAAAGTTCGAAGTCAAAGCTCACACGAATAATATGTTCCTTTTTGTACATATATTATGGAATCAAGATAGTCATTGATTTAATATCAATTAATTATACAATTAGTCAAAAATTAATATCAAATTTTTAGTTTGTCAAATATCCAATAGTATTAGCAGCATGCTTATCAAATTCAACATCCGAAAGACTACATGTGAGATAAAACACGCGTCTTTTAGCTCTAAATTTCTTATATAATGTGTACAAGTACGGTATTGTTCCAACAATGCATCTATAGTGTGAAGATAAATCCAACTTCTATTGCTCAAAATTTGTTAAAATAGTTCATGGCCATTTGAAAGCTCAATCGACTTCAATTTCAAAAAGAACATCGATTCTATAATGAATAAAAGGTGTCAAGTTGGAAGGTCTTCTTCTTCTCTTGAGAGTAGCTTGTGTTTTTCTTCTCGAGAGTAGCATTTTCTTGTTGACATATTTAGGTAGTGATGTGTTTGACCACTAGGCCACTTTTTTCCCTCTTTAGGAGGTTTTATTCCCCCATCTTGTATATATGCCTATAACCCTAATGGGTTACTAATCTTTGTACATTTTCTTGGTAATGCATTCAGTATTGTGTGTTGTGCTTCAAGCTTCTTCTTCTTCTTCCTTGTGTTGTTCACATGATTTCGTAGACCTCAAACTCCAACAATTGGTATCAAAGCAGGTTGCCACTTCATCTAGGGGATCGTCGACACCCCTCCGATCATAGTCTTAAAATCACATGAAATTGATGAGCATACTTAGGATGATTAGGTGTTCAAAATAGTTTCATTCTCTACTCTCAAAATCGTGATCTGAGCTTGTTTCGACCTCGAATGCACTATCACAGTGCCTGTGCAAAAAATTTCATCTTTTTGTGCCAAATATATATACAAGTTTTGGTTTGCTAGTATAAGCTCCTTGAAGTCTGTAACATGTTTAGTAGAACTGGGTATGGTAATTCTACTCAAATTTTTTAGATACAATCATCTTTCTGCATCAAGGTATTTTAGTCAATGGCCATGGCTGAAAGTAGTGATGTATTCCATATGTTGGTTATTGAGGATAAGTTGGATGGTACCAATTACCCATTGTGGGCTTATATGATACATCATGTATTGGTTGCAAAAGGAATGTGGAATATTGTGCAGGGTGTTGAAAAATGTCATATTACACCTGCAAATACAGTTATTGACGTTGATGCAAATGGCATTGAAGATGGTGATATTTTTTAGGTTCCTGTTCGTGATCTAGTTCCTGCTACACCTATTACAAAGCAACTTTGTTGTGACGGTAGAGATGCTCAAGCACATGCATTGGTACCATTATTCCTCACATTCACTCCTACAAAATAGCAAAGGAGAACCACTTTCGTTTCCACTTTTCTTTTCTAATTTTATATTTTTATGTATAGAGGGAGGAAAATCACTTTTGTTCCCACTCTTTTATACTTGGCGTTTATCTTGGGTTCGTTACTCATGAGAGCAAAATCAATGATACCTTGAAAGGTTTTCTTTGAGAAATAGCTTGTCCCTTGTTCCAACATATTCCCATGTCCAATAAGAAACTATTGCCTTGTCCAAACATACTTTCATAATGAAAGAACATTGAATGCTTTACTTGAACAGCTTGACTATCTTGAATTCCGTTTATCAAAACCTTGACTTTAAAAATCAACTATCTTAAAGTAAGTTTGTCGAATTCATCCCTTCTTATAACATACCCAATGCTCACAACGGCTATACTCCTTGGGTCCATATCTTTGTCTCCATTAGTCTATAAGAGAAAAATCATGCAATGATGATCATAACGTGTAAACCATGTTAACATACATGAAGTAACACACAAACCCACTTAGCATGAGCAAACATAACATAACATAACATCTATGCAAATATTAGAAGATCCTTTTAAACTAGTTTCTGGAAACAATGCCATTCTAATAAAAGATATCACCAGTACCATGACACATAGGTCACAAATTCCGTAGCTTGATATTTCAATGATGACATATAAAATCATTTTGTACAATACATCAACACTCAAAACATTGTTGATAAGGAGCCTATGACCACAATCATTCAAGAGAAAGCAAGAGTATATTGATAAGAACATGATATTTGGAATGCTATAAAATCTAATAAAACAACCCACAAACGACCTAAAACTCTTTGAGCAACGTAATATCATATAGATTTCATAATGAAGGATGCTATGTGGTGCAAAATGGAGTAAAATAGATTCATAGAGGAATAGATAGATAGATAGATAGATATATGAAAACGAAAGTTTATACCTTCTTTCACCCCCCAAAAAGGTATTTATGAATTTCACCTATATAAAGACGGAAGTTTATACCGTCTTTCACCCTAGAAAGGTATCTATGAATTTCACCATCATGATGAATGGAAGATTATACCTTCTTTCACCCCAAAAAGGTACTTATGAGTATCATCTACATGATGATTATGAATTACACTTGTATGAAGTTGAAGATGAAGAAAATCTAGTTTTGGCAAACACATCTAGTGATTAGAAATTGGGCAAACAAGGCAGATGTTTGTATGAGTAGATCTAGTTGATTTTTTTGACATGCTTGATTGCTTATATGTGAGTACTTATATATGAAGAAACCTGAGTTTGAATGAATGAAGAAGAATTTTGTTTCATGATGATCTTTGCAAAATTTATAAATGATTAAAACTTAGACTAATGATTTGTTGAACAAAATGCTTGATAGCTTAGATTTGTGATTTAATATTTCCTAAATATGAGTTTAAAAATAAATGAATTTTGTGAGCTTCTTACGCGAAGAAATTGATAAAAAATGGTTTGCGAATCTTGAAAATTATTTATAAAAGAATTTGATACTACTATATTTTTGGATTTTCAGGTTGACTCATCAAGATGTTGTGCAGGTTTGGTAGGGGTGGTGGATGTCGCAGAGATTTCTCTGGATCTCTCTCAGTTCAATGAAAATTTGATGAAGATGATGCATTTACCCTTGTATGCATTCTCAAAGTTTGTATGAGCATCGGATCAGTAGACTTGACATTTATGCTGCATGATGATTAAGATAAGCTTGTGTAGCTCAACCATCAGCAGTGCTACGTACATCCGAGCGAGCGAAGAATGATGGGAGATCACGATCACGACTACGTAGTCAGAGAAATCAGCAACATATCAATATAGAAGTACCGATAGATAGGTTACAGAAATGTGTTGATGAGGAAGGGGAGCCTGACCATCTTTTTATTGATGTAGATAATGTACTACTAGTTCAACAATATCATCGGTCTGCTTTGTTCTATAATGGATGATAATGTACATTACAAGATCATATCAATGCGACTATTGTCTCTACAATGGATGATAACGGTGTAGCCTCCTTGCCATAAATCCACATCTTTGGTAAGGAGCATAAAACAGTAGCTTGAAATTTCCATGATGAAATATAAAATCTTTTGGGAAAAATACATCGTTGATAAGGAGCCTATGACCACAATCATGGAAGAGAAAGCAAGAGTCTATTGATAAGAACATGATATTTGGAATGCTATAAAATCTAATAAAACACCCCACAAACGAACTAAAACTCTTTGAGCAACGTAATATCATATAGATTTCATAATGAAGGATGCTATGTGGTGCAAAATGGAGTAAAATAGATTCATAAATAAAAAGATGGATAGGTTCTTATAGAAATAGATAGATAGATAGATAGAGAGATAGATAGATAGATTGATTAAAGGCCAACATAAAAATCTTTTATAATTTTATAAAAAGATTAAACGGCAACATTTAATCTATCTATCTATCTATATATACATTTTGAATTTTTGAATTTTTTTTTATAGAAAAGATTAAAGGGCAACATAAAAGATTAAAGGGGAATTCCTTTAATTTTTAATTTTGAGCCGTGCCTAATTATGACTCCCTAGTATGATCGTGCTCCTAATCAAAGGAGGTATACATGCACAATATCATGTGAGCGTAGTTTCAATAGAATGAAATATAAATGAAAAAAACCCACACACATGTATAGCGTGTGACTATTTTTTAACTCAACCACTTGATAGTTACATTGGAATACTAAAGTTCGAAGTCAAAGCTCACACGAATAATATGTTCCTTTTTGTACATATATTATGGAATCAAGATAGTCATTGATTTAATATCAATTAATTATACAATTAGTCAAAAATTAATATCAAATTTTTACTTTGTCAAATATCCAATAGTATTAGCAGCATGCTTATCGAATTCAACATCCAAAAGAATGTTTTTTCTGCCACAAATCACTACTTGTGAGGATAAAACACGCGTCTTTTAGCTCTAAATTTCTTATATGATGTGTACAAGTATGTTATTGTTGCAACAATGCATCTATAGTGAGAAGATAAATCCAACTTCTATATATTGCTCAAAATTTGTTAAAATAGTTCATGGCCATTTGAAAGCTCAATCGACTTCAATTTCAAAAAGAACATCGATTCTGTAATGAATCAAAGGTGTCAAGTTGGAAGGTCTTCTTCTTCTCTTGAGAGTAGCTTGTGTTTTTCTTCTGGAGAGTAGCATTTTCTTGTTGATATATTTAGGTAGTGATGTGTCTGAACACACTAAGGCCACTAGGCCACTTTTTTCCCTCTTTAGGAGGTTTTATTCCCCCGGCTTGTATATATGCCTATAACCCTAATGGGTTACTAATCTTTGTACATTCTCTTGGTAATACATTAAGTATTGTGTGTTGTGCTCCAAGCTTCTTCTTCTTCTTCTTCTTCTTCTTCTTCTTCCTTGTGCTGTTCACATGCTTTTGTAGACCTCAAACTCCAACAATTGGTATCAAAGTAGGTTTCCACTTCATCTAGGGGGTCGTCGACACCCCTCCGATCATAGTCTTAAAATCACATGAAATTGATGAGCATACTTAGGATGATTAGGCGTTCAAAATACCTTCATTCTCTACTCTCAAGATCCTGATTTGAGCTCGTTTCGACCTTCGAATGCACTCTCACAGTGCCTGTGCAAAAAATTTCATCTTTTTGTGCCAAAGATATATACAAGTTTCGGTTCACCAATATAAGCTCCTTGAAGTCTGTAACATGTTTAGTAGAATTAGATATGGTAATTCTACTCAACTTTTTTAGATACAATCATCTTTCTGCATCAGGGTATTTTAGTTAATGGCCGTGGCTGAAAGTAGCGATGTATTCCGCATGTTGGTTATTGAGGATAAGTTGGATGGTACCAATTACCCATTGTGGGCTTATATGATACATCATGTATTGGTTGCAAAAGGACTATGGAATATTGTGTAGGGTGTTGAAAAATGTCATATTACACATTCAAATGCAGTTATTGACGTTGATGCAGATGGCATTGAAGATGGTGATATTTTTTAGGTTCCTGTTCGTGCTCTAGTTCCTGCTACACCTATTACAAAGCAACTTTGTTGGGATGGCAGAGATGCTCAAGCACATGCATTGATAGCATTGTTTGTCAAACGTACCATTATTCCTCACATTCACTCTTACAAAACAGCAAAGGATGCTTGGGATACACTTATCACTTTATACCAAGCAAGGAATGAGGCTCATGTTGCTTACCTCCGCAAATAGTTGGAGAGTGAGCACATGAATGAAGGAGATTCCATGGACAGTTTTTTGACAAAGATCAAAGATATGAAGGAGAAGTTGATTTTTGCTATTGAAGTCTTACTTGAGAGTTCACTTGTGTAGACCATTCTGAATGGTCTTCTAGATTCATACCAGCGTTTTGCTTCTATGCTTCGATTGATGATGAAAGGCAATCCAAATGCCTTAACATTTGAGGAGTTAGTCTCAGTTTTGTTGAAGGAAGATCATTCTAGGCAGAACAGGTTGATTATGCATATTGCGGATCAAGCTTCCTTGGCTAATCAAAAGGGCAAAGTAAATGGATTTCATCTACTAGAAAGCAAAAATATGCTAATTCTGCACAATCAAAGAAGGATGACAGAGACGAGAAGAAAATAGAAAGTTGAAATTGTTTTGCAAATATTGTAAAAGAAATGATCATGTCATAAAGAGTTGTCCAAAAATCACTGCAAAAGAGGCAAAGAAAAAAGAGCCTGGAATGGTTGTTGCAGAAGCCTCTACAGCCAAATCAGAGTCTGCAAATCTTGTGCTTAATGAAGAATGGGCATTTACTATTATTTGCAGTTATGACCCATCCTCTCATGGACATTTTATGTCTACAGTAGACTCAGATTTTTGGTACTTTGAGAGTGGAGCAACCGAACATATTACCTCGCAGTGCAGTTTCTTCACTTCACTTGAGCCTATCCCTACAAGGAATACTATCACATGCACCAACAACTCCTTTTATCCTATCATGGGAGTTGGTAAGATCATTTTGACTACTATTGATGGTAGTTCTTTTACATTTTTGGATGCTTTATTTGTGCCATGGATCAAGAAAAACATGTTATTAGTTTCAGCATTAGCCGAGATCAGCTTGGTTGTGAAATTTGTTGATGACAGATGTACAATTCATGACCTGTCAAATGGCAACTTCATTATTACTTCTGGCATTTTATGTCATGGGTTGTATAAGCTCATAGATTATGCAAAAAATTTGAATAATTCAACATGTGCATTTCAAGATTCTTGGGCTATTTCATATGCAAATCTTTGGCATGCACTCTTTGGTCATTTGAATTTTGCTAGGTTGTTATGCCTACAAAAATTTGAAATGGTGTCCTCTCTGCCCAAACTTGAGGCACCTAGTAAACATGTCTATGAAGGCTATATTTTGGGCAAAATGAAGTGTTCCTCCTTCCTAAAAGATGGTTCAATACGAGCTACTCAACAATTGCAGCTTGCTCACAGTGATGTTTGTGGTCCTATGCAAACACCTTTTTTCGGGAACTATCTTTACTTTGCATCTTTCATTGATGATTTTTCCAAGCATACATGGGTATATCCATTTAAAGAAAAGTCTGAAGTGTTTATGTGCTTCAAATAGTTTTTGGTTTTGGCTAAAAATATATCAACATGTAAAATGGGCAACCTCTATTGTGATTGAGGAGGAGAATATATGTCATCTGATTTTAATGCATTTCTAGCTAAATGTGGGATAAAACATCAGTGTATAGTTTCATATACACCTCAATACAATGGAGTTGTTGAAAGGAAGAACAGATCACTCATGGAGATGGAGAAGTGTATGGTCAAGAGTTAGGCTTTACCACGTAGTTTTTGGCTTGAGGTTGTTATGTGTGCAGCATATGTACTTAATAGGTGTCCCACTAAAGCATTGCAATCTATCACTCCATATGAGGCTTGGCATTGATTTTGATGAGACCTCTACACCTACATACCGAGTGACTACTATTCATAGCATTTGTGCACTTTGCAGCTCATCGTGGTTGGAATGTACATCAGTTGGAGATTTAAAGTGCATTTTTGAATGGTGACTTGCATGAAGAAGTGTATATTTTTCAGCCCTGTGGTTTTGTGCAGAAAGGGCATGAAAACAAAGTGTGTAGGTTGAAAAAGGCATTATATAGTTTGAAGCAAGCACCATTTGCTTGGTATGAAAGTAGACATGCCTGCCGGATGGCACATGGTTTTGGGAACACTTCAATTAAAAGCACCTTATATGTTAAGCATGCAAATGATGTGCTTTTGATCATTATTGTCTATGTTGATGACATGTTGTTCACTGGTCCTCATGAGAAGCATATTGTTGTTTTTATGGCTGGTTTGCATGCCTCATTTGATATGTCAGATTTAGGGCATTTGCATCATTATTTGGGCGTTCATTTTATGCAAATTGATGGCAGAACAGCTTTGTGTCAAACAAAATATATTGACACATTATTGTAATGTTTTGGTCTTGAAGATTGCAAACCTATTGCTCCTATGGAGATAGGTTTCACTACAAGAATAACATGGGCATAGCAATGACCCCGATTGAAAAAAATTAGGTATCGTCGCTTATGTGATGCTTCTTTAAAAAAGTGTTGCATAAGAGATGTTAAGAAAAAGAACCCAAAAAATAAATCGGGGCTATCACATATGCGGCGGTGAGCTCACTTTTGCGATGGTTAGCTTGAGCATCGCTAGAAGCATCAAAGCTTAGCGACCCTTCTAGCGATGAAGGCAAACTACGTGCAATGCTTCTAGAAATGAAGGCAAACCGCCTCCGATGCTTGGCAGTCACATAAGCAACGATCCAAGAGTTGACAAAAAAATTAGCTTTTTCTCGGCACATTTGTGGCACGATCAAGCAAGCGAACGAAGACAAAGAGTGAGTGAGAGCAAGTATACTGGTTGCAAGCGAGTCTCGAGGTAGGTACACATGCACATACATACCCATACATACACACAGATGCATACACACATGCATACACACATGCACACATATGCATACACACACATACATACACATATATACACATATACACACATACACATATGCATACACACACATGCACACAATTACATACACACATATGCATACACACATAGATACACATATATACACATATACACACATACATAGATATACATACACACATATACACACATACATACATACACACATATACACAAACATACACACATAAACACACATATACACATACATATATACACACATATACATACACATATATACACACACATATACACACACAAACATACACACATATACATACACACATACATATATATATATGCATATACACACACATATACATATATATACACGTATACACACATATATAGACACACAAACATACACACATATACATACACACATATATATACACACATACATACACACATATACACCCACATACATACACACATATACACAAACATACACATATATACACACACATACACTTATATACACACACATATATACACACATATACATACACACACATTCATACACACATATACACATACACATATACACACACACACATACATACATATATACACATATACACACACATACATACATATATATATACACACACATACATACACACATATACACACACATACATACACACATATACACACACATACATAGACACGTATACACACATACACATACACATGTAGATACTTGCACATAAACACACAGATATACAATCACATGCATACATACACATGCACATACATAAACACACTGAAGTATTTCGATGGCGATGCACCACAATGCGCTCTCCTTCTTGAGAGCTCCACGAAGATATCCTCGGAGTAAAAAAATGAGCTCCTAGGGCTACACACGATACTCCGCACAGAGGCTGCAAAATACGCAGAAAAACACAGTACTCAGGGGGCACGAAGATAGAATTCTTAGGTGTTACAAATGGGATCGAACTTATAGTCTCTGATTGACCAGGACACTATATGTTTTATTAAAGAACATATACAAAGAAGTGTCTAGTGGCCATTTGGCCTTTCACATGGACACCAACGGTAACAATCTCCCACTAAAGGCCAATATGGCCAAAGTATTTATGGGAGAAAAATAAAGAATGATAAAGAACACCTGAATGTAAGTATACAAAATATACCTCCCACCTGATGGGCATGTTATGCAATATACAAGTGATTGTGTAAGATCATGAATCAAGTGACCCCCATCAAGTGACAAAAGTGTCAAAAGCTATCTTGTGTTAGAGCTTTAGTCAAAGCATCTGCATCATTATCTCGAGTGTGAACCTTCTCAAGAATAATGCGCTCAGTGGCTAAGCAATCTCTAGTGAAGTGATACCTCACCTCAATGTGCTTGGTCTTTGCATGATAGACTGGATTCTTAGCCAAAGCAATGGCACTCTGACTATCACTGAGCAACGAGGTACATGCTAAGGTAAACCCATATCATAAGCAAGATGAGAAAGCCACAATGCTTCCTTACATGCCTCACTTGTTGCAACATAGTCGGCTTCTATGGTGGAAACAACTATACATTCTTGAAGATGAGATCTCAAGAGATAGCACCTCCAACAAAATGAAAAATGTACCCTGATGTAGACTTACGATTGTCTACACAACCAACATAGTCAGAATTTGTGTAACCAATAATGGATACTTTCCCTCTACCTAAGCATAGACACGTTCTTAGTGCCACTCAGACATCTTAAAATCATCTTGACTGCTTCCCAATGTTTCTTGCTGGCATTAGACATATATTTACTCACAACTCCCACTGCAAATGCAATGTCTGGTCTCGTAGCTACCATAGCATACATGAGACTACCAACAACAGACTGATAGGGAATTTTGGTCATGAATTCCTTTTCTCATCTGATTTGGGGCAATCAGCCTTGCTCAATTTCACATATGTGGGTAAAGGTGTACTCAATGCCTTTTCACCCTCATATTGAACCTGTGAAGTGCTTTGGATATGTACTCATTTTGAGACAAGTATATGCATCTTTTACTCCTATCACGAGTAATGCACATGCCAAGAATATGTTTGGCATCTAAATCCTTCATATCAAATGTCTGACTCAACTTCTTTTTGAGAATCGACAAATCATAAGAGGACTTCCCAGCAATCAACATATCATTGGCATAAAGTATCAAGCATATCAAGCTGCCATCTGGGCATATCTTTGTGTAGAGACCATGATCCTCATTGCTTTGAGAATAGCCTTGGGACTTCATAAAAGCATCAAACTTTTGGTACCATTGTCTAGGGGACTATTTGAGTCCATACAAGCTCTTCTTGAGCTTGCAAACTAGACTTTCCTTGCCAAGAACTACATAACCCTATGGTTGTTCCATATAGATCTCATCTGTAAGTTCTCCATGCAAGGAAGCAATTTTCACTTCCATTTGGACTAACTCTAAGTCCTCCATTGCAACGAATCCAAGCAGCATGCACAGGGTAGTCATCTTGGACATTGGAGAGAAGATTTCCTCGAAATCAACACCATGTTGTTGCCTAAAACCCTTTGCAACAAGTTGTGCTTTATACTTTCGAGAAGCACTATCTGATGTGAATTTCAACTTATATACCCATTTACATGGTAAATCTTTCTTGACCTTTGGCAAAGGTACTAAATCCCAAGTACCATTCTTGTGAATAAAATCCAACTCACTCTTCATGGCACGCTCCCACTTGACATGATCCTCTGTCTGCATGACCTCTTTGTAGCAAGAAGGCTCACCGACATCTGTTAGCACAACAAAATCTAAACCTAGAACATATCTATCAGGTGGATGTGAGACACGTGCAGAGCATCTCAATGGTTGCTGAACAAGAACATGTGCAAACTGATCTGAATGGGCATTCTCTTGAACACCCCTATGTGAAGCATTTTTATGCATGCTAATTGGAGGACTAGTATCCTCAAACACCACTCTTCTCACTTCAACCTCCTTGATGGGTTGTTTATGCATCTTAGAATCATTGAAAATGACATCACTACTTCTGATCATTGACCATGTTTCAGGATCCCATAAGCAATACTCAAATTATCCTTCTCAACCATATCCAAGAAAAATGCATTTCTTTTACTTATGGTCCAACTTTTGTGTAAGGTTCTTGGGTATATGAACATATGCTTCACACCCAAAAACTCGAAGATGATCATAATATGATGGCTTCCCTGTCCATAATCTTGTGCCACTTTCAGACCTTTGGCAGTACTAGGTGAAAGGTTAATCACATGAACTGCAATCAATACTGCTTTTGCCTAAAAGCCTTGTGAGAGGTTTTCATGATGCAACATAGAGACTACTCTATCTTGAATAGTTCTATTTATCCTCTCAGCTACAACATTCTGTATTGGGGTATAAGGAGTTGTAAACTCTCTACAAATCCCTCTAGCCTTGCGGAAAAGGCTGAATTCATGTGGGGTATACTCACCCCCATTATCTGAACGTAAAGCCTTAAGCTTAGTTCCTTTTTCAGTTTCAATTGAACCAAGCCTTTTTCTAAAAGTAGGTTATACCTCATTCTTTGATTTGAAAGGATATACCCAAAATTTTCTAGGAGCATCATCTATGAAAGTGACAAAGTAAAGAGAACCACCTAAGGACCTAGTGGGCATAAGACCACACACATATGTATGAATGAGATCTAAAGGCTGAATTGAAGAGTCAATGTGCGTTCTATGCACATTTCTAGTTTGCTTTCCATATTGACAATGCTCACAAAATGAAAAATCGTAGAAAGATAACACAAGTAAGTAGCCAGAATGAGAAAGATTTTCCATTCCACTATGCGATATATGACCCAAACAACCATGCCAAATACAAGCCATAGGCTGTTCAGTTACATCTAACAAGTGTTCTTTTTGTGATACAAATAAAGGATAAAGTGAGCCAACTTTGCTTCCTTTTGCAATAACCATATTGCCCTTTGATATGAAAAAGGAATGAACATAGAAGACCACCTTGTAACCAAGGTCATCAAGTTGACCAACTGACATCAATGTTGGAGTTAAACGTCTGTGGAAGCACGCTAACAACACAATGAAGAAGAAGAATCTTGGAGCACAACACATAATACTAAATGTATTACCACTAGAATGTACAAAGATAAGTAGCCTATTAGGGCAATAGGCATATATACAACGTGAGGAAAAAAACCTCCTAAAGAGGGAAAGAAGTACCCCGATGGTCCTAGTGTGTTCACACACATCACTACCTAAATATATCAAGAAATCCCCCCTGGGAGTGATGCGATGAACAAGGAACTGGCACTCATGTATAAGGAAGTGCCAAGCTATGTGGAAATCACTCCACAAAAGGAAGTAAGTCCAAAGCTTTGCAGAAAACTTCAAACTTATCCCTAGGAAGAGACTTCGTGAAAAGGTTTGCAATGTTCTCGTGCATGGGCACATATGCCAAGCTGATCTCCCCAGCAGAGAACATCTCCTTGACATAATGATAATGCACCTCAATGTGCTTAGTGCAAGCATGGAACACATGGTTCCTCACAATTGCCAATGCGCTCTAACTCTCAGTGAAGATGGTGGTGGCAGAAGATTGACCAACACCCAAATCAGCCATAAGGCGTCTCAGCCACACACACTCAACAATTGCTATGAAAGATGCCTTATACTGAGCCTCACAACTAGAAGTGGCCATAGTAGGCTGCTTCTTGCTCAACCAAGATATGCATGAGCTACCAAGCATGAAGCAAAAGCCACTAGTGGACACACACGTGTCATAGCAACCAACCCAATCAGAGTCAGAAAAAGCATGTAAATCTGGCGGTAGTAGGTAAAACCTCACTCTTGACATACACCTTGCCATCTCCATGAGTGACCTGTTCTTTTGTTCAGCAACTCCATTTTGTTGAGGTGTATACGGCACTGTACACTAATGTTTTATCCATGTTCAGCCAGAAATGCATTAAAATCAGAAGACATATATTCCCCCCCTCGATCAGAATGGAGGGTGCCCATTTTACATGCTGACAGATTTTCAGCCAAAACCAAAAACTATTTGAAGCACATGAACACTTCGGACTTTGCTTTCAATGGATATACCCATGCATGCCTGGAAAAATCATCAATGAGGGTCACAAAGGAAAGATAATTTCCAAAAGAAGGTCTCTGCGTAGGACCACAGACATGACTATGTACAAGCTCCAATCTCTGAGTAGCCCGAATTGAACCATCTTTTGTAAAGGAAGAACGCTGCATTTTGCCCAAAATACAACCTTCACAAACATGTTTTCCGGGTGCCTCGTGTTGGAGGTAGACGCCTGCGGAAGCACGCGAAGAGCACAAGGAAGAAGAAGAAGCTTGGAGCACAAACACACAATACTGAATGTATTACTAGAGAATGTACAAAGATAAGTAGCCCATTAGGGCAATAGGTGTATATACAAGCCGGGGGAAAAAAACCTCCTAAAGAGGGAAAAAAGTGCCCCGACAGTCCTAGAGTGTTCACACACATCACTACCTAAATATATCAACAAATCCCCCCTGGAAGTGATGCGGTGAACAAGGAGCTGCACTCATGTATAAGGAAGTGCCAAGCTATGTGGAAATCACTCCACAAAAGGAAGTAAGCCCAAAGCTTTGCGGAAAGCTTCAAACTTCTCCCTAGGCAGAGCCTTCGTGAAAAGGTCTGCAATGTTCTTCTGTGTGGGCACATATGCCAAGCTGATCTCCCCAGCAGAGAACCTCTCCCTGACATAGTGATAATGCACCTCAATGTGCTTAGTGCGAGCATGGAACACAGGGTTCCTCGCAACTGCCAATGCACTCTGACTGTCAGTGAAGATGGTGGTGGCAGAAGACTAGCCAACACCCAAATCAGCCATAATGCGTCAAAGCCACACACACTCAATAGTCGATGTGAAAGCTTCCCTATACTCAGCCTCACAACTGGAAGTGGCCACAGTAGGCTGCTTCTTGCTCAACCAAGATATACATGAGCTACCAAGCATGAAGCAAAAACCACTGGTGGACACACGAGTGTCATAGCAACCAGCCCAATCTGAGTCAGAAAAAGCATGCAAATCTGGCAGTAGTGATCCCCCCTTGGGATAAAACAACGCAAGTAGTCGAGTACCACTCAAGTAGCGAAAGATGCGCTTAACCGCTTTCCAATGCATGACTCCTGGGCAATGCATAAACCTGCTCATCTGTGAGACAGCAAACTGAATATCTGGCCAAGTAATGCATAAGTAAATCAAGCATCCAACAGCTTGCTGATAGAGAACAACATCAAATGCATCTCCAGCATCATGAAGACTCAATCGTAAACTTGTCTCCATAGGAGTGGCAATAGGCTTATAGTCTTCAAGGCCAAAACGCTGCAATAATGTGTCTATATATTTTGTTTGACACAAAGCCATTCCACCATCAACTTGCATAAACTGAATGCCCAAATAGTGATGCAAATGCCCCAAATCAGCCTTAAAATCAGCAATATGTGTCTCAATAGGACCAGTGGGCAGCATGTCATCAACATAGACAACAATGATCAGAAGCACATCATTAGTACGTTTAACATATAAGGTGCTTTCAATTGGACTGTTCTCAAAACCATGTGCAATCAGATAGGCATGTATCTTCTCATACCAAGCACGTGGTGCTTGCTTTAAACCATATAATGCCTTCTTTAACCTGCAAACCTGGTTTTCATGCCCTTTCTGCACAAAGCCACGGGGCTAAAAAACATACACTTCTTCATGCAAGTCACCATTATGAAATGTTGTTTTAATGCCCAACCGATGTACATTCCAACCATGATGGGCTGCAAGTGCACAAATGCTCCGAACAGTAGTCATATGGCATGTAGGTGCAAAGGTCTCATCAAAATCAATGCCTCTTTCCTATGCATAACCCTTTGCAACAAGCCTAGCCTTATACCTGTCAACTGTACCATCAGGTTTACACTTCAGCTTGTATACCCACTTAGTGCCAATGGCCTTCTTGCCAGGAGGCAAGTCACATAAAGACCATGTACCATTATTCATTATAGCATCATATTCAGACTGCATAGCAGCCATCCAATTTTCTGAATTTTGTGCTTCATCAAAAGAAACAGGCTCATTCTCATCACAAAGACTAGATGCAGCCATAGCATAGCAATCTGATGCAAAGGAGGCACTATGAGAGCCTGAACAAGTACGATATGACAAAGGTGCATCTAATTTGCATTCACGCAAAGTCTGCACCAGCCATTTTGGCATAGTTTTTGCCTGCTCAATATCAGCTCTCTCATCAACAAGTGCATCATGTAAATCTGCATCAGAAATGGAATGATCTGCATCATCATATGAAACTTGCAAAGGCTGAGAAGTTGCCTCATTAGGACCAACACTAGCCTGTCCACCTGTAAAAAGAGGCATCAAAGTATCATACATGTCTTTGGAGCTAACAGATGTCTCCTTAGTACATGAAAGCAATGGCTGAATAACATCTTCCACAAAGACAACATCACGGCTAACCAGAATGCGTTTAGTCTGTGGATGATACAGACGATAGCCTTTACTTTCAGAACTGTACCCAACAAAAATACATTTTACTGCCTTATCATCCAATTTTCTGCGATGTTGTTCAGGCACTAATGCATATGCCAAACAACCAAAAACACGAAGATGAGCACCAGATGGCTTGCAGTCATGCCAAGCTTCATATGGAGTGATAGACTGCAACGCTTTAGAGGGACACCTGTTCAGTACATATGCTACACACATGACAACCTCAAGCCAGAAACTATGTGGTAAAGCCTGCCTTTTGACCATGCACCTCGCCATCTCCATGAGTGACCTGTTCTTTCGTTCAGCAACTCCATTCTATTGAGGTATATATGGCACTATACACTGGTGTTTTATCCCACATTCAGCCATAAATACATTAAAATCTGAAGACATATATTCCCCCCCTCAATGAGAACGGAGGGTGCCCATTTTACATGCTGACAGATTTTCAGCCAAAACCAAAAACTGTTTGAAGCACATGAACACTTCGGAATTTTCTTTGAGTGGATATACCCATGCATGCCTGGAAAAATCATCAATGAAAGTCACGAAGTAAAGGTAATTTCCAAAAGAGGGTGTCTACATAGGACCACAGACATCACTATGTACAAGCTGCAATTTCTACGTAGCCCGAACTGAACCATCTTTTGGAAAGGAAGAACACTGCATTTTGCCTAAAATACAGCCTTCACAAACATGTTTTCCAGGTGCCTCAAGTTTGGGCAAAGAGGACACCATTTCAGATTTCTGCAGGCGTAACAAACTAGCAAAATTCAGATGACCAAAGCGTGCATGCCAAAGCTTTGCATCTGACATAGCCTGAGAATCATGAACTGGACATGCCAAATCATTCACAGATCTTTCATAGTCTATGAGCTTATACAACCCACGACATAAAATGCCAGAAGCAATAATCACATTGCCATTTGAGAGGTCATGGACTGTACACCTGTCATCAACGAATTTCACAACCAAGCCAATCTTGGCTAATGCAGAAATTGATAACAAGTTCTTTTTGATCCTTGGCACAAATAAAGCATCTGACAAAGTGAAAGAACTACCATCAGCAGTAGTCAGAATGATCTTACCAACTCCCATAACACGATAAGAGGAGTTATTGGCGCATGTGACAGTATTCCCTGTAGGGGCAGGCTCGAGTGAAGAGAAGAAACTGCGCTGCGAGGTAATATGTTTGGTCGCCCCACTGTCAAAGTACCAAACATCTGAGTCTACTGCAAACATGCACTGATCATGAGAAGATGGGTCAAAACTACAGACAGTAGTAAACGCCCATTCTTCTTCCTGCACAAGATTTGCAGACTCTGTTTTTGGTGTAGAGGCCTCTGGAACAACCATTCAAGCCTCTTTCTTCTTTGCCTCTTTAGCAGCCAGTTTTGGACAGTTCTTTATAATATGATCATTTCCTTTACAGTACTTGCAGAACAATTTCTGCTTTTCTGATTTCTTCTCATCTTTATGCTGGTTCTTCGATTGTGCAGCATTTGCAGATTTCTGGTTACTAGTAGAAGAGCTCCATTTTCCTTTGCCCTTCTGACTAGCCAGGAAAGCTTGATCTGCAACATGCATAATGGACCTATTCTGCCTGGACTGATCTTCTTGCAACAACACAGAGACTAATTCCTCAAATGACAAGGCATTCGGATTGCCTTTCATCATCAACCGCAGAGTAGAGGATAAACTCTGATATGAATCAGGAAGACCATTCAAAACGGTCTGCACAAGTGAGCTATCTGGTATAACCTCATCAGCAGAAATCAATTCTTCCTTCAGGTCTTTGATCTTTGTAAGAAAATTGTCCATAAAATCACCTTCATTCATGTGCTCACTCTCCAACTCTTTTCGGAGGTAAGCAACACGAGCCTTATTCCTAGCCTGGTACAAAGTTGTAAGTGTATCCCAAGCATCCTTTGCTGTTCTGCAAGAGCGAATGTGAGGAATAATGGCACGTTTGATAGACAAAGCTATCAATGCATGTGCCTGGGCATCTCTGCCATCCCAACGAATCTGCTCTGCAGTAGGTGCAACAGAAGCAGCAGCACGAACAGGAATCTGCGGAATATCATCTTCGACACCATCTTCATCAGCTCCAACACCTGTATTTGCAGTACCTGTTGTTACAGGTGTAACAGGACGTCTTTCAACACCCTGCACAATGTTCCACAATCCTTTTGCAACCAGTACATGTCGCATCATATAAGCCCATAATGGGTAGTTGGTACCATCCAACTTATCCTCAACAGCCAACATACGGAATACATCACTGCTTTCAGCCATGGCCGATGACTAAAATACCTTGATGCAGAAAATTGATTGTATCTCAAAAAGTTGAACGGAACAACCCAGACGAGTTCTGCTAGACTTGTAGCAGACTTTGAGACGCTTAAATTGGAAAATAGAAACTGGTATATACCTTTGGCACAAAAGGACAAAATAGCCTACACAAGCGCTACGATAGTGCGTTCGGAGGCCGAAACGAGCTCAGATCGCGATTTTGGCACCACAGAGCGAAGCAGTTTTGATCTCGAAAACACCCTGAGTATGCTCACCAAATTTCGTGCGAATCTGAGATTGCAGGAGGAGTGTCGATGGCGCCCTAGAAGAAGCGACGACCTACTCTGATACCAATTGTTGGAGATAGACGTCTGCGGAAGCACGCGAACAACACAAGGAAGAAGAAGAAGCTTGGAGCACAAACACACAATACTGAATGTATTACTAGAGAATGTACAAAGATAAGTAGCCCATTAGGGAAATAGGCGTATATACAAGCCGGGGGGAAAAAACCTCCTAAAGAGGGAAGAAAGTGCCCCGACAGTCCTAGAGTGTTCACACACATCACTACCTAAATATATCAACATCAAGTTTGGGCAAAGAAGACACCATTTCAAATTTTTGCAAGCATAGAAAACTAGCAAAATTCAGATGACCAAAGCGCGCATGCCAAAGCTTTGCATCTGACATAGCCTGAGAATCATGTACTACACATGCCAAATCATTAACAAATCTTTCATATTTTATGAGCTTATATAGCCCACAACATAAAATGCCAAAAGCAATAATGATGTTGCCATTTGACAGATCATGAATTGTACATCTATCATCAACAAATTTTACAACCAAGCCAATCTTGGCTAATGGAGAAACTGATAACATATTTTTCTTCATCCCTGGCACAAACAAAGCATCAAACAAAGTGAGAGAATTACCATCAACAGTAGTCAAAATGATCTTACCAACTCCCATAACAGGATAGGAGGAGTTGTTGGTGCATGTAATAGTACTCCCTGTAGGGGCATGCTTGAGTGAAGAGAAGAAACTATGTTGCAAGGTTATATGTTGGTCACCCCATTTTTAAAGTACCAAACATCTGAGTCTACTGCAGACATGCACTGCTCATGAGAAGATGGGTCAAAACTGTAAATAGTAGTAAATGCCCATTCTTCTTCCTGCACAAGATTAGTAGACTCTGTTTTTGGTGTAGAGGCCTCTACAACAACCATTCCGGCCTCTTTCTTCTTTGCCTCTTTAGCAGCCAATTTTGGATAGCTCTTGCTGACATGATAATTTTCTTTACAGTATTTGCAAAACAATTTCTTTTTTTGATTTCTTCTCATCTTTGTCGTCCTTCTTCGAATGTGCAACATTTACAAATTTTTGCTTACTAATAGAAGAGCTCCATTTACCTTTGCGCTTTTGACTAGCCACGAAAGCTTGATCTGCAACACACATAATAGACCTATTCTGCCTAGACTGGTCTTCATGCTACAAAACAAAGACTAACTCCTCAAATGACAAGGCATTTGGATTGCCTTTCATCATCAAACAAAGAGTAGAAGCAAAACTCTGATATGAGTCAGGATGACCATTTAGAAAAATCTACACAAGTGAGCTATTTGGTATAACTTCATCAGCAGAAATCAACTGTTCTTTCAAATCCTTGATCTTTGTGAGACAAATTGTCCATAGAATCACCTTCATTCATGTGCTCACTCTCCAATTTTTTTCAAAGGTAAGCAACATGAGCCTCATTCCTAGCCTGGTATAATGTGGTAAGTGTATCCCAAGCATCCTTAACTGTACTACAAGAGTGTATGTGAGGAATCATGGCACGTTTGATAGACAAAGCTATCAATGCATGTGCCTGGTAATCTCTGCCATCCCAATGAATTTGCTCTACAGTAGGTGTAGAAGAAACCACAGCACGAATAGGAATATGCAGAATATCATCATCTTCAACACCTTCTACATCAGCTTCAATATCTGTAGTTATAACAATTGCAGGTGTGATAGGACGTTTTTCAACACCCTACACAATGTTCCATAGTCCTTTTGCAACCAATACATGTCGCATCATATAAGCCCATAACAAATAGTTGGTACCATCCAACTTATCCTCAACAGCCAACATACATAATACATCACCGCTTTCAACCATGGCTGGTGACTAAAATACCTTGATGCAGAAAATTGACTGTATCTCAAAAAGTTGAATGGAACTACCTAGATGAATTCTGCTAGACCTGTAGTAGACTTCTAGATGCTTATACTGGCATACCAAAACTGGTATATACCTTTGGCACAAAAAGATGAAATAGCTTGCACAAGCACTGCAATTGTGTGTTCAAAGGCCAAAACGAGCTCAAATCGCAATTTTCGGCACCACACGGGGAAGTTATTTTGATCTCGAAAACATGCTGAGTATGCTCACCGAAATCCGTGCGATTCTAAGACTGCAACCGGAGAGGTGTAAAGAATGCCCTAGATCAAGCAGTAATCTGCTCTCATACCAATTGTTGGAGTTAGATGTCTGTGGAAGCATGCAAACATCACAAGGAAGAAGAAGAAGTTTGGAGCACAACACACAATACTGAATGTATTACCACTAGAATGTACAAAGATAAGTAGCCCATTAGGTCAATAGGCGTATATACAAGCTTGGAGAAAAAAACCTTCTAAAGATGGAAAAAAGTGCCCCGACAGTCCTAGTGTGTTCACACACATCACTACCTAAATATATCAACTATCAAACTGCGTGATAACTGAGGTACATGGCATACATTATGCATACTAAATTTTGAACCACCAATGAATTGCACAACCACATCTCCAATCCCCACAATGTCACAGTGGTAAGAGTCACCAAGTCTCACGGTACCAAGAGACTTTGCTGCATAATTAGAGAAACATTCTCTGTGTGGTGTCACATGGAAAGAAGCACTAGAATCTTGTTGATATATTTAGGTAATGATGTGTATGAACACTCTAGGACCGTCGGGACACTTTTTTCCCTCTTTAGGAGGTTTTTTTCCCTCGGCTTGTATATACACCTATTGCCCTAACATGCTACTTATCTTTGTACATTCTAGTGGTAATACATTCACTATTGTGTGTTGTGCTCCAAGCTTTTTCTTCTTCCTTGAGTTGTTCATGTGCTTCCGTAGACATCTAACTTCAACAATTGGTATCAGAGCACGTCATCGCTTCATATAGGGCGTCGTTGACACCTGTCCAGTTGCAATCTCAAAATCGCACGAATTTTGGTGAGCATACTCAAGGTGTTTCCGAGATCAAAACATCTTCACTCTGTGGTGCCGATATTGTGATTTGAGCTCGTTTTGGCCTCCGAACGCACTATCCCAGTGCTTATGTAGGCTATTTTGTCTTTTTGTGCCAAAGGTATATACCAATTTTGGTTCGCCAATATAAGCATCTCGAAGTTTGCTACAGGTTTAACAGAATTTGTCTGGGCAATTCTATTCAACTTTTTGAGATACATTCAATTTTCTACATCAAGGTATTTTAGTCACCGACCATGGCTGAAAGGTGATGTATTCTGTATGTTGGTTGTTGAGGATAAGATGGATGGTACCAACTACCCGTTATGGGCTTATATGATGCGACATGTATTGGTTGCAAAAGGACTGTGGAACATTGTGCAGGGTGTTGAAAAACATCCTATCACACCTGCAACTGTTACAACTGCAGGTATTGAAGCTGATGTAGAAGGCATTGAAGATGATGATATTTTGCATATTCTTGTTCGTGCCACGGTTTTTGTTGCACCTACTCTAGAGAAAATTCGTTGGGATGGCAGAGATGCCCAAGCACATGCATTGATAGCTTTTTCTGCCAAGCGTGCCATTATTCCTCACATTCTCTCTCACAGAACAACTAAGGATGCTTGGGGTACACTTACCACATTGTACCAAGCTAGGAATGAGGCTCGTGTTGCTTACCTATGATAAGAGTTAGAGAGTGAGCACATGAATGAATGTGATTTTATGGACAATTTTCTAACAAAGATCAAAGACTTGAAGGAACAATTGATTTCTGCTGATGAAGTTATACCAGATAGCTCACTTGTGCAGACGATTCTAAATGGTCTTCCTGATTCATATCAGAGTTTTTCTTCTACTCTTCAGTCGATGATGAAAGGCAATCGAAATGCCTTATCATTTGAGGAGTTAGTCTCTATTTTGTTGTAGGAAGATCAGTCAAGGCAGAACAAGTCCATTATGCCTGTTGTAGATCAAGCTTTCCTGGCTACTAAGAAGGGCAAAGGAAAATGGAGCTCTTCAACTAGCAAGCAGAAATCTGCAAATGCTGCACATTCGAAGAAGGAAGACAAAGATGAGAAGAAATCAGAAAACTAGAAATTATTTTGCAAGTACTGTAAAGGAAATGATCATATCATAAAGAACTATCCTAAATTGGCTGCAAAAGAGGCAAATAAAAAAGAGGTTGGAATGGTTGTTGTAGAGGCCTCTACTCCAAAAATAGAGTCTACTAACCTTGTGCAGGATGAAGAATGGGCATTTATTATTGTTTGCAGTTTTGACCCATCTTCTCATGAGCAGTCTCATGAGCAGTGCATGTTTGCAGTAGCCTCAGATGTTTGGTACTTTGATAGTGGGGCGACCAAACATATAACCTCGTAGCATAGTTTCTTCTCTTCACTCAAGCCTGCCCCTATAGGGAATACTATTACATGCACCAACAACTCCTCTTATCCTATTATGGGAGTTGGTAAGTTCATTCTGACTACTGCTGGTGGTAGTTCTTTCACCTTTGTCGGATGCTTTATTTGTGCCAAGGATCAAGAAGAATCTGTTATCCGTTTCTACATTAGCCAAGGTTGGCTTGGTTATGAAGTTTGTTGATGACAGATGTACACTTCATGATCTGTCAAATGGTGATGTTATTATTGCTTTTCCCTATGATGCAAAAAGCAATAAACTCATTTAGATGAGCAACAACACTATTTGTGTCCTTCATACAAAGTTCATATAATTTTCTCATCAGAGACACTTTATTTGATGCCATCTCTTTTTCATATGTATTGCATAACTTCTTCCAAAGCTCCTCTGCACTTTCATAGTCTAATACTGTAAAGTAAACATTATCTGCCAGGTGCAAGTGAATGGTAGACTTGGCCATTTCATATAACTCATCCCAATCATCTTCATCCATGTCAGCAGGCTTCTTTGAAATTCCATTTATTGGGTTCCATTGCCTCCTTTGAATCAACACATCTTTAATCTAATTCTTCCATAGAGCAAAGTTTGTGCCATCAAATATTTGGATCTCAAAATGATCTTTGCCCTACAAGTTATAACTAGGAGAATATAGCATCAAACTCATTTAGATGAGCAACAACACTATTTGTGTCCTTCATACAAAGTTCATATAATTTTCTCATCAGAGACACTTTATTTGATGCCATCTCTTTTTCATATGTATTGCATAACTTCTTCTAAAGCTCCTTTGCACTTTCATAGTCTAATACTGTAAAGTAAACATTATTTGCCAGGTGCAAGTGAATGGTAGACTTGGCCATTTCATATAACTCATCCCAATCATCTTCATCCATGTCAGCAGGCTTCTTTGAAATTCCATTTATTGGGTTCCATTGCGTCCTTTGAATCAACACATCTTTAATCTAATTCTTCCATAGAGCAAAGTTTGTGCCATCAAATATTCGGATCTCAAAATGATCTTTGCCCTACAAGTTATAGCTCCTCCTTGGAACACTGGCACTAGACCCTGATCCACCTGATGTGCTTGGGACCTCTGATGCTGATGGTCGAGAACTAAATGGAATGATAATCGAGCTAGAAGATTCCAAACACCAACAAATAAGTGTATCAAGGAGTAAATCCTCCACTATATAGTTGACTAAACCAAAAATCTAGAAAAATTTTGCCAGAGTATCCTCTACAAAATGAGCATATGAATAGTGTCAAAATATCATAAAACTGCAAGTACTGACATGTTTACCTACATAGTGAATCATTTACTCCAGTGCATATAATTAGTTACCCAATAGAAGCCAACTAAGCTTATCGAGCACCTATGAACAACTATCATACATCTCCTATTGCGAGCTTGGATAAGCCTTCCACCTGCATCACTGAAGAGAACCCGACATACATGGTGTGCATGTGCTCAATATATGCAATAAAATGACACTAGAAAAGGCTGAATGCACAACCCAAAAACTAGCCAACAACACCTGCAAGTGTCTATCAACTATGATGTTTTAGGCTCAAAAACTTGCATAAATTTGTAGCGGTTGCTCCCACCAAAATTGAAAACCTTTCAAGAAACCTGTAGTTTTATGAGTGTAGCTGAAAACACAGCCCCAAAGCTTGAGATTTATTGTCCGAGAAGTACAAAGAACACTCTTCTTGATGTTCTTGGACCTGTGTGAAGAGAACTATGTGTGAAAGTACTCCGAAATGGCTCCAAAAGACAGCCTAAAAATGCTTCAAAAATAGGCTTCTTCAAACACCACAAGAGTGTAGCTTAGTGGCAAGAGATTGCCACGGTTAAGCGAGCTCTAGGGAGAACAGTACTGGGATGGGTGACCTCCCAGGAAGTACTGGGAATCTCTATCTTCCTTGATCATTGAGGTCCTCCCTCATGTGTAGCCAACGGTGTCAGTGGTGACTTCGGTGACTCTGATGACAAGGTATGCCAAGGTCTATGCCTTGGTCGCTACCTTGGTCATAAGCCTTGGAGAAAGCTTTAGGTGGGTGGGTGGGTGCTTGCTTTGCTCGCACAAAAGGAACAAGTCTTTTGCGTCGAAACACTCTGATACTAGTGAAATATTTCAATGACGATGCACCACAGTGCACTGTCCTTCTCGAGAGCTCCACGAAGATATCCTCAGAGTAGAAAATCGAGCTCCTAGGGCCACAGACGATACTCCGCACAGAGGCTACAAAATACACAGAAAAACGCAGTACATAGGGGGCACAAAGACAGACTTTTTGGGTGTTACAAATGTGGTTGAACTTATAGTATGTGACTGACTAGGCCACTATATGTTTTATGAAAGAACATATACAAAGAAGTGTCCAACGGCCATTTGGCCTTTCACATGGACACTAACAGTAAGACACACATGCATACACATGCATACATACACACACATACATTCACACACATACATATGCACACACAAATATACATATACATACACACACATAGAGAGACACACATACACACATATACACATGCATACACACAAATGTACACACATATACACATATAAAAACACACATACACACAAACACACTATACATACATATGCATACATACACATACACATGTATACATACACATACATACATGTATACACACACATATGCACATATCCACACGTATACATACACACACATACACATACTATACATACATGTGCATACACAAGCATGCACATACATATACATACACACACATGGATACATACACCCACATATACATACACACACATAGAAGCACACACATACACACACATAGAAGCACACACATACACACACATACATACATATGCATAAATAATGCACATGCATATGAATACATAGATACATATGCATAAATAATGCACATGCATATGAATACATACATACATACATACATGTACACATGCACACCCACATACACATATAGACACCCACATACACATATACACATATTCATACACTGACATACACACCTACATACACATAAATACACATACACACACATATACATACATATACATACACAAACATATACATACACCCATATACACACATACACATACATATACACACATATATGCATCCCTTATACACATTGTTGGGGGGGATTCTTGTGTGGAGAGGGATTTGAGTGTTTGTAGGAGAAAGGGGAAAGATAAAAAGAAAGATACAGACACTGGAAGCCTCAGTCAATTGATTATAAGAAGACAAATACAATGGTGATGCACAATACAACAAATGCTTTCTGTGCAAAATCCCACAGAGTGCACAATCACAAAGTACAAAATACCCAAGGTTCTTGTTGCTGTCGGACTTCTCTGCGCTAGACCTCCACCTTCTCCAAGCTTGCACTTGTGCACACCTTGCACTCAAGCTTCCAATAGGGGAGGGGATGGACACCTTCTATTGGCACGTGCACAACTTCAATAAGACCCTTGGGATCTTTGGTTAAATAGCTTAGCACTTCTCTGCACACGTCTTAGTCACTCTTCATGCACACCTTGCACTTCACTTCTCTGTGTCACACACTATGTGTCTTTTGCACTTCTCTCTCTTGCTTAGCTTAAACTATGCTCACCTTTCTTAGTCCCTCAAGAATAGTGCGTTGCATTGATTTGAGTGTCAATTCACATACGCTCCTAAGTGCCCGAGTATCTTGGTGCTCACTTTGATGTCCCAAGATTGTTTCCCAAAAGTGGGCAGCCAACGAATCCTTGTTTTGTCCTGTAGTGACTTTAGAATAAAGCAAAAATTTTAATTGGGGGGCCATGCTTTCACTTTTGCATATGCTTCTGCTTCACATACCTTCACATTTTGCCTTTTAATTCTTCACTTGTGCACCTAAGAGAGGGTTCGCCTGAACCTTCCAAAACACTTTAAAATTACTTTGAACCTTAGAGAAATTACAAAAATACCTCTGCAACCTGCAACCAACTTACTCAATTTTACCCTTTGTGAACAATTAATTGTGCACTACATGTGCACCTTGACACCTGACTTTGAACACTTTGACTTCATGCATGTTGACCTTTGACCTTGAACATATTGACCTTGAATAGTTTGACTTTGATGTTTTGAATTTGACTACAATTGACTTTGACTATAGTTGACTTTGACCAATATGACTTTTATGAGCTCAACAATCACCCACCACCTAATGGGCTCTCCGTCCCAAAGAGCTACAGACAAAACCTTGAGCAGAGATGACACCAAGATTCCTGTGCTACAAAATCTTCAAAAGGACACTTGAGCAACAACCAAATCCACCAAGAGCAGGAGAGAACAAACACCAGAGAAGAACCAAAAGTGTAATTATTGCACAGAAAAGCAAAGGAGGTCAATTGGAGGGTATAGCGGAGGGCTCAGGGGGCTGAGATGGATAGGGTAGGGAGGGGTAAGGATGGGGCTGGGCAGAAGGGTAAAGGGAGCGTGATGGAGTAGGAGAATGGGTTCTAGAGAGGGCCGAAATGATAAAACTGTTGGAGTTAGACATCTGTGGAAGCACGCGAACAACACAAGGAAGAAGAAGAAGCTTGGAGCACAACACACAAGACTGAAATGTATTACTAGAGAATGTACAAAGATAAGTAGTCCATTAGGGCAATAGGTGTATATACAAGTCAGGGGAAAAAAACCTCCTAAAGAGGGAAAAAAGTGCCCCGGCAGTCCTAGTGTGTTCACACACATCACTACCTAAATATATCAACAAATCCCCCCTGGGAGTGATGCGGTGAACAAGGAGCTGGCACTCATGTATAAGGAAGTGCCAAGCTATGTGGAAATCACTCCACGAAAGGAAGTAAGCCCAAAACTTTGCGGAAAGCTTCAAACTTCTCCCTAGGCAGAGCCTTCGTGAAAAGGTCTGCAATGTTCTCTTGCATGGGCACATATGCCAAGCTGATCTCCCCAGCAGAGAACCTCTCCCTGACGTAATGATAATGCACCTCAATGTGCTTAGTGCGAGCATGGAACACAGGGTTCCTCGCAACTGCCAATGCACTATGACTATCCGTGAAGATGGTGGTAACAGAGGACTGACCAACACCCAAATCAGCCATAAGGCGTCTGAGCCACACACACTCAATAGTTGCTGTGAAAGCTGCCCTATACTCAACCTCACAACTGGAAGTGGCCACAGTAGGCTGCTTCTTGCTCAACCAAGATATACATGAGCTACCAAGCATGAAGCAAAAGCCACTGGTGGACACACGAGTGTCATAGCAACCAGCCCAGTCTGCATAAAAAAAAAGCATGCAAATCTGGCGGTAGTGATCCCCCCTTGGGATAAAACAACCCAAGGAGCCGAGTACCACTCAAGTAGCGAAAGATGCGCTTAACCGCCTGCCAATGCTTGACACCTGGGCAATGCATAAACCTACTCATCTGTGAGATATCAAACTGAATATCTGGCCGAGTAATGCATAAGTAAATCAGGCATCCAATAGCCTGCTGATAGAGGACAACATCAAATGTATCTCCAACATCATGAAGACTCAATCGTAAACATGTCTCCATAGGAGTGGCAATAGGCTTACAGTCTTCAAGGCCAAAACACTGCAATAATGTGTCAATATATTTTGTTTGACACAAAGCCATTCCACCATCAACTTGCATAAACTCAATGCCCAAATAGTGATGCAAATGCACCAAATCAGACATCTCAAATGAGGCATGCAAATCAGCCTTGAAATCAGCAATATGCTTCTCAATAGGACTAGTGAGCAACATGTCATCAACATAGACAATAATGATAAGAAGCACATCATTAGCACACTTAACATATAAGGTGCTTTCAGTTGGACTGTTCTCAAAACCTTGTGCAATAAGATAGGCATGTATCTTCTCATACCAAGCACGTGGTGCTTGCTTTAAACCATATAATGCCTTCTTTAACATGCACACCTGGTTTTCATGCCCTTTCTACACAAAGCCACGTGGCTGAAAAACATACACTTCTTCATGCAAGTCACCATTCAGAAATGATGTTTAAATGTCCAATTGATGTACATTCCAACCATGATGGGCTGCAAGTGCACAAATGCTACGAACAGTAGTCATACGGCATGTAGGTGCAAAGGTCTCATCAAAATCAATGCCTCTTTCCTGTGCATAACCCTTTGTAACAAGCCTAGCGTTATATCTGTCAACTATACCATCCGGTTTACACTTCAGCTTGTGTACCCACTTAGTGCCAATGGCCTTCTTGCCAGGAGGCAAGTCACATAAAGACCAAGTACCATTCTTCATTATAGCATCATATTCAGATTGCATAGCAACCATCCAGGTTTCTGAATTTTGTGCTTCATGAAATGAAACAGGCTCATTCTCATCACAGAGACTAGATGCAGCAATAACATAGCAATGTGATGCAAAAGAGGCACTATGAGATCCTGAACAAGTACGATATGACAGAGGTGCATCTAATTTGCTATCATGCAAAGTCTGCACCATCCATTTTGGCATAGTTTTTGCCTGCTCAATATCAACTCTCTCATCAACAAGTGCATCATGTAAATCTGCATCAAAAATGGAATTATCTACATCATCACATGAAACCTGCAAAGGCTGAGAAGTTGCCTCATTAGGACCAGCACTAGACTGTCCACCTGTAAAAAGAAGCATCAAAGTATCATACATGTCTTTGGAGCTAACAGATGTCTCCTTGGTACATGAAAGCAATGGCTGAGTAGAATCTTCCACAAAAACAACATCACGGCTAACCAGAATGCGTTTGGTCTATGGATGATATAGACGATAGCCTTTACTTTCAGAACTGTACCCAACAAAAATACATTTTACTGCCTTATCGTCCAATTTTCTGCGATGTTATTCAGGCACTAATGCATATGCCAAACAACCAAAAACACGCAGATGAGCAATAGATGGCTTGCGGTCATGCCAAGCCTCATATGGAGTGATAGACTGCAATGATTTAGTGGGACAGCTGTTAAGTACATATGCTATGGAAAGGAGGAATGCTGCATTTTGCCCAAAATACAGCCTTCACATACATGTTTTCTAGTTGCCTCAAGATTGGGCAAAGAAGACACCATATCAGATTTCTATAGGCGTATCAAAATAGCAAAATTTAGATGACCAAAGCGCCAAAGCTTTGCATCTGACATAGCCTGAGAATCATGAACTGCACATGCCGAATCATTAACAGATCTTTCATAGTCTATGAGCTAATACAACCCATGACATAAAATGCCAGAAGCAATAATAACATCGCCATTTGACAGATCATGAACTGTACATCTGTCATCAATAAATTCACAACCAAGCCAATCTTGGCTAATGCAGAAATTGATTACAGATTCTTTTTGAACCCTGGCATAAATAAAGCATCTGACAAAGTGAAAGAACTACGATCAGCAGTAGTTAGAATGATGTTACCAACTCCCATGATAGGATAAGAGGAGTTGTTGGCACATGTAACAATATTCCCTGTAGGGGCAGGCTCGAGTGAAGAGAAGAAACTGTGCTACGAGGTAATATGTTTGGTTGCCCCACTGTCAAAGTACCAAACATTTGAGTCTACTTTAGACATGCACTAGTCATGAGAAGATGGGTCAAAACAACAAATAGTAGTAAATGCCCATTCTTCTTCCTGCACAAGATTAACAGACTCTGTTTTTGGTGTAGAGGCATCTGCAACAACCATTCCAACCTCTTTCTTCTTTGCCTCTTTTGCAGCCAGTTTTGGACAATTCTTTATGATATGATCATTCCCTTTATAGTACTTACAAAACAATTTCTGCTTTTCTGATTTTTTCTCATCTTTGTCTTGGTTCTTCGAATGTGCAGCACTTGCAGATTTTTGGTTACTAGTAGAAGAGCTCCATTTTCCTTTGCCCTTCTGACTAGCCAAGAAAGCTTGATTTACAACATGCATAATGGACCTGTTCTGCCTAGACTGATCTTCTTGCAACAGAACAGAGACGAACTCCTCAAATGATAAGGCATTTGGATTGCCTTTCATCATCAATCGAAGAGTAGAATCAGGAAGACCATTCAGAACGGTCTGGACAAGTGAGCTATCTGGTATAACCTCATCAACAGAAATCAACTGTTCCTTTAGGTCTTTGATCTTTGTCAAAAAACTTTCCATAGAATCACCTTCATTCATGTGCTCACTCTCTAACTGTTTTCGGAGGTAAGCAGCACGAGCCTCATTCCTTGCCTGGTACAATGTGGTAAGTGTATCCCAAGCATCCTTTGTTGTTCTGCAAGAGCGAATATGAGAAATAATGGCACGTTTGACAGACAAAGCTATGAATGCATGTGCCTGGGCATCTCTCCCATCCCAACGAACCTGGTCTATAGTAGGTGCAACAGAAACAATAGCATGAACATGAATCTACAGAATATCATCTTTGACACCATCTCCATCAGCTTCAGCACCTGTATTTGCAATACCTGTAGTTGCAGGTGTAATAGGACGTCTTTCCACACCCTGCACAATGTTCCACAGTCCTTTTGCAACCAATACATGTCGCATCATATAAGCCCATAATGGGTAGTTGGTACCATCCAACTTATCCTCAACAGCCAACATACGAAATACATCACTGCTTTCAGCCATGGCCGATGACTAAAATACCTTGATGCAGAAAATTGACTGTATCTGAAAAAGTTGAACGGAACTGCCTAGACAAGTTCTACTAGACCTGTAGCAGACTTCGAGACGCATATACTGGCGAACAGAAACTAGTATATACCTTTGGCACAAAAAGACAAAATAGCCTGCACAAGCGCTATGATAGTGCATTCAGAGGCCGAAACGAGCTCAGATCGCAATTTCGACACCACATAGCAAAGCTGTTTTGATCTCTGAAACACCTTGAGTATGCTCACCAAATTTTGTGTGAATCTGAGAATACAACCGGAGAGGTGTAGATGATGCCCTGGATGAAGCGACGACCTGCTCTATTACCAATTGTTGGAGTTAGACGTCTATGGAAGCACGTGAAAAACTCAAGGAAGAAGAAGAAGCTTGGAGCACAACACACAAGACTGAAATGTATGAGAATGTACAAAGATAAGTAGCCCATTAGGGCAATAGGCGTATATACAAGCAGGGGGAAAAAAACCTCCTAAAGAGGGAAAAAAGTGCCCCGACGGTCCTAGGGTGTTCACACACATCGCAACCTAAATATATCAACAAAAACAAGATAGCTAATTTGTTTTGTCTTCTTTTTGGGCATATTGACCATCTGATAGGAGTACCCAAAATCCTTCATTAGAATATTATCTCCTCCATACTACATCTTTTGTATCTTTGTTTTAGCTACTTTATAACTTAATTTGCAAAATTTCATTTTTACTATTCCAACTTCTTTATCCAATGGAACCTGCTAACCCTTCTAATGTGGCAGGAAAGAGTATAAAAAAGGCATCCTCTCTTCCCATCAAAACTCTTGTTTTACATAATGCCAAGAATCTCCTAATATGCTCATCCGGATCTTCTTGAGCTAAGCCTTTGAAAGAAGGAAATTTAATATTTAATCTAGAAAGTAGGGTCTCCAAATCGACCTGACCTGCCATGTTCTTTATTGATGATGTTGACGATAGTGGACTGGAGGGTCTTCTAACAACCTTCCTTCTTGTTGCTTTGCAAGTGACCCACAATGTTTGAGACCGGGTTGCGGTCATGAGCTGTTCATAATCCTCTTAAGATGAGATAATTAATAAGAAGATTAACCTCTTACCCCAATGAAGTAGTACTGTAGCACTTTAGCACTGACGGCACTTGAACTCTTCTACACTTTACACTTGGCTTTTCCTATGCTCAAATCTCCTCGGAGTCCCATTGGGCGTGCCAAATTTTGTTGGGGGGGATTCTTGTGTGGAGAGGGATTTGAGTGTTTATAGGAGAAAACGGAAAGATAAAAAGAAAGATACAGACACGAGAAGCCTCTGTTGATTGATTATAAGAAGACAAATACAATGTTGATGCATAATACAACCAATGCTTTCTATGCAAAATCCCACAGAGTGTGCATCACAAAGTACAAAATACCCAAGGTTCTTGTTGCTATCATCCTTCTCTGCACTAGACCTCCACCTTCTCCAAGCTTGCACTTGTTCACACCTTGCACTCAAGCTTCCAATAGGATAGGGGATGAACACCTTCTGTCAGCACGGGCACAACTTCAATAAGACCCTTGGGATCTTTGGTTGAATAGCTTAGCACTTCTCTGCACACTTCTTAGTCACTCTTCATGCACACATTGCACTTCACTTCTCTATGTTGCACACTATGTGTATCTTGCACTTCTCTCTCTTGCTTAGCTTAGACTATGCTCACCTTGCTTAGTCCCTCAAGAATAGTGCATTGCCTTGATTTGAGTGTCAATTCACGTATGCTCCTAACTGCTAGAGGATCTTGGTGCTCACTGATATGTGTATGTGTATGTATATGTGTGGGTATGCATGTGTAAGTGTATGTATATATGTATGTGTGTGGGTATGTATTTACTATGTATGTGTATGTATGTATATGTGTAGGTGTGTGTATATGTGTACGTGTATGTGTATCTGTATGTGTATGCATATATGTATATGTGTATGTTTAGGTTTATAAATTTAAAGCTTTTTTTTATATTATGATTCTTTTTTGTTTGAGATTGAATAACAAGAGATATTGTATGGTAGAAGGAAATAAGAAAAGACCTAACATACCCCCTGAGATGTGGCAGTATTTTTGCAGATAGCTACATCTTTAGGAATCATTTCCTCAGTAGAAGGTATACAAATTAATAGCTCATATTATAGTGACTTATAATTCTCATATGTTTTATATTTAATCTATGTTTTTTTGTTTCATTAAATAAATGTAGGTGGTAGCAAAGAAGAGAGTTGAGTTTGGTCATACATCATATTTAGGCCAAATGGTCCATCATAGTTTTGTAGCTACATTTGTAAGTATATGTATTATTGAAACTAAATTCTTTATTTTAGTTAAAATACTAATCATTAATCTTTTTTACTTATTTCAATTCAGCGAAAAAATTATGGTCGATATCCTACGAAAGAGGAAATCGATTTTGCTACACATTGTGGATATCGATGTCTCAATGAGTACATGCAAGTTCATCCAAATGCTTTTGTGAGTATTAGTAAATTTCATGTAATTATTTTACTTTTATTGACGTTTTATATATTTTATTTATTTATGTTTATTATATGTAATACAAGAGTATTGTGGAGAGGTAGATATGGATGAGGTGGAGAGACAAACACATGGGGAATGATCTCGATCGTCACAAAGTGCGCACACCTCTACCCATGATGCCACTACAAATACATCAGATCATGCGGATGATCATGATGATGAGGATGATGATTATGATGAGGATGATCTTGACAATGATGATGGTAATGATGATGATGACTAATGTATTACATTGGATATATTGATATACTTACTTTTTTTATATCTATATATTTTCTCATTTCAGTTCTGTTTTGAACTGTCTCTATGGTAATAGTTAATGAAAAGCCTTGTTTTAATGATTTTTATTATTGTTTATATTTAACGTGTAGTTGTTTGTGTATAAAATGTATGTATGCACATTTAGGTATATATCTATATTTATGTAAGTGTGTCTATATGCATGTATATGCCTGTATCTATGTGTGTATATGTGCATATGGATATGTTTTATGCATATATATGTGTGTATGTGTATGTGAATATGTATGTATGTATATGTGTATGTATAAGTGTATGTGCATATGTGTGTGTGCATATGTATGTGTATGTGTGTGTATATGTATGTATGTGCATGTGTATGTGTATATGTGTATGTGTATGTGTATGTGTATAAGTGTATCATGTATGTATGTGTGTGCATGTGTATGTGTGTGTGTATGTCTGTGTATGTGTATGTGTATGTGTAAATGTATGTGCGTATGTGTATGTATGTGCATGTATATGAGTGTGTATATGTATGTATGTGCATGTGTATGTGTAAGTGTATGTGTGTATGTGTGTGTAAATGTATGTGTATGTGTATGTGTGTGTATATGTGTGTATGTGCATATGTGTGTACCTGAGTATCGACTTAGGGACTTGCGAAGAAAGAGACTATACATCTCCTTCAAGTACATATAGTGGGGGTTCACGCTTTAATTATCAATCCAAGGAGTATCAAAACCTAACTGAGTGTATGAGGACATGCATTCAAATGATGGTCAATGCAAATGAGATCTAACAAGGTGCAAGCAAGTATGAATCCATCACATTCAAGCTTTCAAGGTCAGCTATGGTGTCGTGATACTTAGAACAATAGTCAACAATAAATCGAGCATTTCTCTCAGCACTAAACTCCGAATATTGAAAATAGTCTTTTATTTGGAAGTTCTTGAGAAGACGCATCCAATGGTTGTCTTTGCACTCAATTTTGATGCTCCTAATTCAAGTTATGAGCAAAATACTGAGCCAAGGGAATGAACTTCCTATGCTTCAACACTTCCTACACTTAGCACACACCTTACCAATAGCAAACATGCATTTTCATGGATAGACAAAACTTCTAAGCACTCTTTTCAAGCATCGCACATGCATGCAAACTCAAAAAGGAAAAGGATACAGAGAGGAGAAAACACAAATTCGAAATTTTGTGCTCTTGATTCTCACAGTGGCAAAAGGTCCTTACAAAGAGTCACAAAATGAATTATATACTTGTGCCCTAGAATTGGTCCTTTCACACAAGAGATCGGCACTTTATTGACTAAAAGACTAACTCCCTACTAATTTACAAAGGTAATGATACAAATCTCTATGGGTATGCATCTAGAGGACTCCTGTAGTGAATTTACATCGGAAAATATATTACAAAATGACTATGGTACAAAAATAAAGTGTCCAAATCGGAAAATTTTGGGCCCCTTCTTTTTCTCTGCAACTTAACTCTTCTTTGCTCTGAAAGACTCTCCCCCTCTTTGTCTCTATCGTCCCTTGACAGGCTTTGCTTCTTGCCTCTAGTTCTATGCCTGTAGTCGATCTGGTTCTTTATTAACTGATAGTCTCTTTATAGTTGTCCACTGCCAGCTTATGTGGAAACCATAATGATATAATTTTACTAGTGGTCAAGGAACTGATCATAACTGAGACTTGTTGCATTGGTTTTGGCCTCTTTTTTTTATTTCCACTGCACGCAACCTGTGGAGATGGACTACATTAGATTCGTAGTCTAGCTCACCAATAACCTCTTTAAATCTAGGTTGCTGTGCTAAGTCGGGTTTCCACGCATGCAACTTGTGGAAGGTATGAAGGTCTGGATCTTCAACCTTCGATCTGGACCTCCCGAAGAACAAGAGGTTGAAGCACCTTCCTGGGGCTCTGGATCTGCCAGATATCTTCTTGCACTTCTCCATGGATAATTGCTGGTCTTGATCCTTCCTTGCTTGTTGTGTAGTTCCCACTGTTTGTATGCCCCTGCGGGGCTTTGTACAGAGATGGGTGTTGTGTGCCCCTGCGGGACTTTCTACATATATATGTCTTCAAATATATTCTTTTTAGTGAAGCTTCTTCCTTGGTTTTCTTCATTTTTTCCTTTTGCTTGACTCTCCCTCAACACTTCTACCCCCCTTCTGAACTCTGTCATCCCCGACAGGATTTGGAATGCAACAGTAGTATGTCCTATAGACCTTTTTCTCTGTTTCATTAAGTAGATTGGCTTCACGTAGCATAAGTTGCTTCCATTGTTCCGCTGTCACACCATCATGTGGTGCCTATCGATGGTTTGCAAAGAAGCTTAATTCATACGCGACTAGTCTGGCATTCAGGTTAGTTGACATCTTCAAGAAAACTTATGAGCCAATCTCAAAAATCTTGTAAAAAATGTTTCCTCAAAAGTTTGCATGTATGGGCTTGGCAAAAACATAAGTCTGGAGTAATATGTCATAATTCTAGGGCGACTAGGCATAACAAAGAGATTAAAAAATGAGAATATTGGTTCCTTGGTTAATGCTGATGAAATTCAAAAATGTGTATGCTGCATGCTTAAAAACTTTGAGTACTGTCAATATCATGCTGAGGATTTTATTGGTCTTCTTTACTGTGAGATCAGGTATTGGTGCATAATAATTTAACCAAAATTTGATGGATCTCACCATGTATTCTTCAATCGGTAAATAGTTGTGGGGTGGACTTGGGAGTAGTGGGTAATTCAACTAGTGTTTATTGAGCTTACCACCTTTTTGCATTTCCAAAAATTCTTGTGCATCACGTCGACAAGGCATTGGGCAAAAAGAGGGATTTACCTGTAATAAATATGGTGTTGCTTGCCAGTGCACACGCAAAGTAGGATTCTTTTCCAAAAATTTCCTTCTCCAAATTGGTTGTGCTGCCTCAAATTCCTCTTGAGTGTAAGTGAAGGTGTTTGCTTTGAAGTTCAACTGATCATCAGGATTGTGTGGTCTGCTTTATATACCGACGCGTCTACTCTTTCAATAGCCCATAAGGTATGTTGAGTGGCTTTATGATCTGATCCAAGTTTTTGCCTTTAATCTTTGCCTGCTTCATTACTTTGACTACTTCATTTTCAAAATTTTATGTCAAGTAGGACACCAATAGTGCCCGTTCCTTCTGACCTATTTCTGCAATATACGTCATGGGATGATCATCACAAGGTTCCGACGTCTACTCTTTTACTGGTGAATGATAGATCGGGGGAGATAGAGGATGTACCTCAACCTCGTCAATAGGATTTCCTTGTTGTAGCTCTACTGGTGTCCCGATTGTGGCTTGTTGTTTTATTTGAGCTTCTAATTGTGCAATGAGTTTTTCCTTCTCTTTGATTTCATTGAGGGCTGTTGTTAGCGTGCCTTTGGCCATCAAAAGTTCCTGGCCGATGGCTGCTACTTGGTCGGTGTCTTCATTATAAACTATTAAAAGCTTGTCTTCAGCAGATTTCCATTGCATTCTGAGTTCATTAGTATCATGCATATACCTTTTCACCCATTCTTCTCTGGTGGTTTGCTCTTGTTTTAGTAGATTTTCATACTTTTCAATCTGATCCTCTAATGCCTTCGTGTTTGTTGTGGCTGTCTCTTGTGCTTTTATAGGTTGGTTGTATAGTATGGCCTACATAAGTTCCTTATTCCTACTTTGTAAATTGTCGGTTTCTTCTATGTATACCTTGATCTGAGTTTCTAATAGGTCACTCCTAGCATTTATTCTTTCTTTCTCTACTTCACCAACTTCGTATTAGAGGACCATGTTATAGATGCGGAGGTGATCACTTTATCAGAGAGTGTACATTACCTAACCCACCACCACCTCAGAGATTTTGGGAGGGTTATTGTGGTGATTGTGGTAAATAACATCTCTTTAGAGATTACCCCAAGAATCCCAATAAAGTAAATCCTAATGTGCAGATTAATGTGATAGAAGTGATAGAGTCATCAGGGAGTGATAAGGAGTACATTGTGCCATTGAAAGTGATAACAAGGGCAAAAGCTAGAGAGACTCGAGATAAACCCAAAGAAAATAATCACCCTGACAAAGAATTGAACATACCCACACCTCAAGTAATTGCAGATTCTGAAGAGTCTGAGAAAAGTGCTAAAAGTAAACGAACCCAAAGATGGAAGAATTATAGAGAAAAGATAAAAGATAAGAAACTGCAACAAAAATTGGAGAACGAGAATAATAAACCAAGCTAAGAAGCAAAACAAGAGTTTGAAGGAAACCCTAACAAGGAGGCAAAAAATCATAAAAAACAAGAGGCAGGATCAGTTCTGGCCGGTCCAATGCCAGAAGAGTTAGCCATGTGGATTGAGGCATATCAAACATGAATAAAAGCAAGACCAAACATTGAACAACATGAAAGGGAATACCCAAGAGGTGACTTAGAGAAAGAAAGATTGGAGATATGTAAGAAGCTAATTGAAGTCGCTCAGCAAACCTTAGAAAATCCTGTTCAACCACTGCCCAATACAAGAATTCTCGAAAAAAAAATAATCAGGAATGTGTAGCACCTAGTCATTCTAGGGAAGGGAAGAAAAGCAAGAACCATGGAGAAAATTACTGTGAAAGTAAAAAGGAAGGATTAGTTATCCCTGAAGTAGATGCAGACTGGCCTAGAGACTTGTGGGCAAGAGTCCAAGAAGATAGATGGAAGAGAACAGAAGGAATTGAACCTCCTTTTGAGATATTAGAAGCAGGAGGCGAGCTTGAAGTGTCAATGCATGAATTAAACTCAGAAGGATTATTGCAACTTTATGACAACAAAGATGACGAAGACAAGTATGAACGTATTGCCAAACTATATGGGAGAATATGGACATAACTCTGAATTATATTGTATTCCCTCAGTATGGAGAAAAGAGCAGAAGCCATCAGTCCAAACCTCTGACATAATACATCGTAAGAAAATAAAAATACCTTGTACTCTGACTTTGGGAGAAGTGTTTAAAGTGAAGCCTCAGTTGAGAGCGAAGTGCACCAGCCAGTTAGAGACAAAATCAAACGAAATTGAGATGCCAGATGAAGTAGCCATAGTTGAAATCCCAATCAATAAGGTTAAAGATTTCAGTGAGGGAGATGAAGGAAACACATGCCTCCCTATCACTTATAGAGGCTATACCACTAAAGCCATATTAGATTCGGGAGCGGGAGTAGGAATTGCTACCAAAGAAATATGGGAGAAATGGGGAAAACCAGCTTTACGACCTACCAGAATGAAGATTCAAATGGCAGATGGGCACACAGAATGACTCCTAGGCTTATTGGAAAAGGCAGTATTTATCACTTGTGGAGTCGAATTCGAGCACACCTTAGCAATCTATCAATTCAAAAAGGATAGCAATTATGAGATGATACTTGGAAGGCCTTTCATGAGACAGCTCAAGGTAGTGCAAGAATGGGGAAAAGAAGTATACTTGCAGCATGGGGGAACCACAACTAGAATAAATATCCATACTTATATATATCAAGATGTCCCCCCTCTACAATGGAATTTGATAGATAAGGAAGATAATCTATCGATTCATAGTATAGGTTCGAATAGCGAAACATGGATGAACGAAGATACTCATCTATGGATGTGCCAGACAGCTAAAAGGGAAGAAGAAAGGAGGCAAGGATGGCAGATAAGACAACGAATATCTAGACCTATAGAAGATCCTGCTTAGATGCCTCAAATATTTTTAGATGAAGAATTTGAACCCCATGGTTGGATAGAGATTTTAGCCACTCTTGATGTGTGTGTAAATGAAGTAATAACCATGAATGAATGCATTGATGAGGAAGGATATCATGTAAGCTTATACATGGTCGTCCTCCAAGAAGCAGATGAAGGAGAGGTAATTGAAAAAGAATGGAAGGAAGATTATGAGAGCATAGAAATGGAACTGGGACCTATTAAGGAAGAAAATGAGAATCAAGGAGTAAGCATCGTGACAAATGAGTCAAATCAAGGAATAACACAAAGGGAAGAAAATGAACTAGATAGTCAGAATGAAAAGGAAGAAAACATACCTCAAGAACAATTCGAGGTACCCGAGCACTTCAAGAAATATGAGGTAGAGGAGAGGAAGATTGCTATTTAGATGTTGAAATGGGAAGCGCGACTAGGGATAGCATATGATAATAAAAAGCAGACCAAGAAGATAGTAGTAGCTCTGGAGGAAGGAGAAGAGAGATGCACTTTTATAGGAGAAGATATCGCACTTGAGGAAGAACAAGTGTTGAGGGAGAATCAAGTAAAAGAAAGAAAAGAAGAAGACAACGAAAGAAGCAGCTTCACTAAAAGGAAATATCTGAAGGTATATCTCTACACAGAGCCCCGCAGGGGCACGCATCAGGCAACAACGCAAATCATCCAGGTCCTGCACGGTGGAAGAAAGTAAACAGGCTCAAAGCAATACAACGGGGTCACATGTTTGCAACCAAGACAAATCAGAGAATAACAAGCAAGGTATAGGTCACTGGTGGCGTGCGTGGCAACCCAACTGAATACAGCAACCCAGATATGTGATATACAGAATACCAAGGGGCAAAAACAGAAGCTAAGGACATAGATCGGACAAAATAACAAATTCTCTAACGATCCTTATTGCTTCTTCGACCACTGGGTGCGTGTATTCAGAACTCTTAAAGTAAGCCAAAAACAGAAGCAAAGGACAAACCTCGGATAAGATACCCAATTGTCTAACAGTCCTTATTGCTTCTTCAACCATTGGATGCGTGCAGACAACAAACCGAGGACAAGAAGCAAAGCCTGTCAAGGGACGACAGAGACGAAGAGGGGGAGAGTGTTGCAGAGCTAAAGAAAGCACAAAGCAAAGAAAAAGATGGGCCCAAAATTTTTCCAATTTGGACATCATATTTTTGTATCATAATCATTCTTGTAATATATTTTCCATTGTAAAGGCACTAGAGGAGTCCTCTAGATGCATCCCCACAGAAGATTAGAGATTTACCCATGTAAAATAGTAGGAAATTAGTCTTTTAGTGAATAAAGTGCCGATCTCTTGTGTGAAAGGACCATTTTTAGGGCACAAGTATATAAGTCAAATGTGACTCTTTGTAAAGAACTTTTTGCCATTGTGAGAATAGAGAGCGCAGAAATTCGAATTTGTGTCTTCTTCACTCTGTATCTTCTTCTTTGTGAGCTTGTGTGCATGTGTATTGCTTGGAAAGAGTGTGAGTTAGTGTGGTCTATCCATGAGAGTGTTTGTTTGCTGTAGGTAATGTGTGTGCGAAGTGTAGGAAGTGCTGAAGTGTAGGAAAGATTTCCCGTGACTCAGTATTTTGCTCATAACTTGAAGTAGGAGTGTCAAAATTGCATGAAATCACTGCCATTGGATGCGTCTTCTCGAGAGCTTTGAAACACATATGCTAGTTGCTATATTTGAAGCTCGAAGCTGAGAGAAACGTCCAAAATATTGACGGCTTCTGCACCAAGTATCATTTCACCATAACCGACAGTTGCAACTTGTTTGGATTAGTATTTACCTTGATTGTACTCTTTGAGTAGTTCACTTGCATTGATCATCACATGATTGCATGTCCTCATACACTCGGCTAGGTTTGTATACTCTTTGGATTGATAATTAAAAGCGTGTATCCCCACTATATGCACTTGAGAGGGGATTGAGGTATAGTCTCTTTCTCCACAAGTCCCTAAGTTGGTACTTAGGTCAACACACTTTTTGGCGTTGTTGCCGGGGAGTGACAAATCAAACCGAGGCATTCGCATGATGGTAAGTAGATTTTTGCATTGAAGCAAGAGGAGGAGTGGTGATTTTCTCTTCTTTGGTAAGTCATTTTCAACCGCACTTGCTACTTCTCATTCTTGGAGTGTATGTAGTGAGTTGTTAGTTTAGGGAAGTGTGTAGAAGGAGTAGAGTAGGAGTAGTTAGAGAGTAGACCAAGCCACTAGAGTAGAGTTTTCTTTTTGAAAGCAAGAAAATCCCAAGTATAAAAGCCAAAAAAAGTCATTTGCAAATCACTTGTGTTTTTGAACAAGTATCGTGGGCAGAGACTGTCGAGTATCATTTCAGAGCTATAGAGAGCTAGGCAGAGCAAAAGAGGGTGCTAGAAGAGTGGAAAAGGACATCAGAGGTGAGCCCTTCTATTGCTAGTTCTTTTTCATCACTCAAAAATCAATTTCAGTATGAAACGATCTACGTCAGGTATCGTTTAGGACCTACAGGGTAAAAAAGGTGTGTTTTGATTGATACAGAGAGAGGGGAGAGGGTAGGAGAGCTAGTACAACAAGTTTATTGAAGCAAAATTCAAAAAATCTCTTTCAAAATTTGTCCAAGGGTCAAGTATCGTTTTGCTCCCGCGGTGGAGTATCGCGATACTTCGCAAGTATCGTTTTGCTCCTGTGGTCGAGTATTGCGATATTTCCCTCCTATCGGTATCGTTTCACTCAGAGGTTGTTTCGCCGAGAGATCGGTATCGTTTCGGTCAAAGATCGCGTATCGTTTTGTTCAGGTATCGTCGATCGTTTCCACTTCAAAAGGTCGTGTATCGTTTAGGGGAAGTATCGTGTATCGTTTTCTCCCGAGTATCAAGTATCATTTTTCATCAGGTATCGTGTATCGTTTGTAGACAAAGATCGAGTATCGTCTGGGATCAAATATCGAGTATCGTTTGAACCCAAAAATCGTGTATCGTTTTGGGCTAGAGATCGTGTATCGTGGAATTTGGAGTCAAGTGTCGTGATTTGGAAAAAAATCTTTTTTAGTCATTTCCCAGCCAAAGTCTTCTAGAAATTCTGACCTTTAGTGAAGAATCCCAGAGGCTAGAGGGTTGCAAGGGCTGATCAAAGTTGTTAGGTGGATGAACTTGAGATCCGGAAGAACCCTAGGAAGCCGAAGAAGTGTAATCTCTTCTGTAGGTAGTGTAGCAGAGCCAAGTAGCCGTTCACATTACTCGGAGACCTCCAGTGAGTCAGAGGAAGAAATTCCCATGGCTTCAGAGGATATGCAGAACACAGTACCCATGATTGGCATGATGTCAATCATTGAAGGAGAGTACAGGACCTCCTTGGAGTATGTGAACACTAACCAAAATGAGATCCCTATTTATTTGGATGGTCTAAACAGATCAGTGGCCAGGTTAAAGAAAGCATCAGAGGCTTACATAGTGCCTAGACCAGCAGTCAAGTATGTAGGAGGTTTTTACATGGACAAAAGAGATATCCAATATGTCGTCACTGAACACCCAGAAAACATTAACGAAATTGGTGAAGAAAATAATGCTTCAAACTTGAATGGAGGAGGGAATGAAGAGCAAGTAACTACACCTAGAGGGAGATCTACGGTTGCTAGGATATGGAGAGGAGACCTGATTCCCCAAGATGACTCCCTAATGGATGTGTATTTGATCAATGGGATGGAGTATCTTCTTAGAGCACATTCTTCAATTTGGGAAGCCGCCCCTAATCCTGTTACCATCCATGAGTTACAGGATCCTGATTTCCCCACCATCATCACATATTTGGATAAAAATCAGAGAAGATATTGGCCCTTAACAGAATTAGAAAGAGCTGAGCTGAAATATCAGAATATTCCAGTGTTTCCCCCTAGGGACCATGCCACTACTTCAAGAAACCCACTTGGAACATCCCAGAATGATTCATATCAGCAGTCGGGCCAAACACAACAAACACAAATTCCAGTTAGACCACATGTGTAGTTTGCAATGCCTGCAAATAACCCTAATTACCGACCTCAACCAACTACTGACCCAAGACATGGAATTCCTGCTCCAGTCAGACCGCCAGTAGCAAGAGGACCAGGCATACCCATAGGAAGACCAATTTTCCCAGTTAGACCACCCGAAACGGGAAGAAGATTAAGGCCAATTCAAGTTGCCAAATGCATGAGAAATCACTATGATGGCTCTAGTGATAGCTGAATTTAAACAAGTAATCAGAGCCGAACAGGTAGAAGACTTTTTGATCCAATATGAGTCCTTTGGTCTCACATTGTCAGACACTGCGTTAGCATGGTTTCAGCCATTGGACCCTAATAATTTTCAAAACATGGAGCAAGTCTATCAAGAATTGATTGAGGAGTTCACTAAGTCAGGAATTAAAAACAACTCTTCATCATTGATCCATAGCTTTAAGCAAGCCCCTACCGAATCAGTGAGATTGGCAGCAAGAAGATTCAAGCAGTATGTGGACAGATGCCCAGTAGAAGAGAGACCTACCCAAAATAAAATGGTGTCATTATTTTTGGAAGGAGTGTTGAACGGATCTTTGAGATCATTAGTATACGTAAGGAGAGTCCAAACTTTGCAAGAGTGCATGAAGGAATGTATAGACCTGGAAGACAACCTAGCAGAAGACCTGAAAATACCTCAAGGCAGTTTGAAAAGTGAAGATTCTGCTAGTAGCACATCAATCCATAAAAATAATGTAGAGGAAATAGCCGATTTGGTAGCAAAGAAGTTGAACGTTCAAGGACAGAGGAACTACCCCAATAACCCTATGAGAGTACCAATGCTCAGAAGATGTATGTAGTGCAGAGGTGATCATCCTTCTCACTTGTGTACTAAGGGAGTAGTCCCACCACCTGCTTATACTTATAATAGACCCACCGCCCCAGGACCTCTGCAATATTGCAGTATAGAACAAAAATATACAAATCACAGCACAGAAAACTGCCCTTATAATAGGCAAGCTAGACCAGCACAGCCATATATGAGACCTTATGGATACCCTCAGAGAGAGCAAGGAGGTGAAGCGTGGAGATACCCAACCTATCAACAGCAGACACCAGTGCCACGACCATATGTGTATCAAGGATACACCCAACCACAACCAGTACTAGGACAGCAAACGCCCCATCCTCAGAATGTTGTCCCAGTCAAGATAGCTCAACCTGAAGAAAACCTCGAGAGAGCTATAGTACAGCCACACCTTTGGCTAGTAATGAACCATATGACTTGTCTTATGACCCTAGTCAAGGAGCATATCCTAATTATGAAAGTTCTATGATAGAATATGGACAACTGTGTGAACCATATGCCTATGGCATAGAAGTACCAGAAAGTCCATACGGATATGAGCAGGACTATGTGTCATTAATGTACACAGCTCCTAGAGCAACCATACCACCCCGATCCATGAACAGACCGCCTATACCCAGAGGACCATGCTACCGATGTGGAGGTGATCACTACATCAGAGAATGCACATTGCCAAACCCACCACCACCACAACGAGTCTGGGAAGGCTACTGTAGTGACTGTGGTAAGGAACACCTTTTTAGAGATTGCCCCAAGAACCCCAACAAGGTCACATCCAACGTGCAAATCAATGTGATTGAAGTAATCGAATCATCAGGAAGTGATAAGGAATACACTGTACCACTGAAGGCAATAACAAGAGCCAAAGCTAGAGAGACCTCAGAAAAACCAAAAGAACACAATCAAAGTGACCTAGAGATGAATACACCCACACCACAGAGAGTTGAAGACTCGGAAGAGCCTGAGAAAAGTGTGATAAGTAAAAGAACTCAAAGATGGAGGAACCGTAGAGATAGAATAAAAGAAAAGAAGTTACTGCGCAAAAAGGAAAATGAGAAGAACGAACAGAATCCAAAAGAGGAACAGGAAAAGGTAGAAGAGAATAAAAATGAAAACTACAAAAAAGAAGAGGTAGGATCGGTTTTAGCAGATCGCATGCCTGAAGAATTAGCCATGTGGATTCAGGCATACAAGGCACGAATAAGAGTCGGACCGACCATCGAACAACATGAAAGAGAATATCCTAGAGGTGACCTAGAGAAGGAGAGGTTGGAGATCTACAAAAAACTAATAGAAGTTGCCCAACAGACCCTAGAAAAACCTGCATTGTCATTACCCAAGACCCGAATTCTTGAAAGAGAATTCCAAGAGTACATCATCACCAATGACCACGAAAAAATTGAAGTAAGTAATACACAGAATGGCAATGATTGTGAGGATAGAAGGGAAGGATCCATTATTCCCGAAGTAGAAGGGGAATGGCCTAAAGATTTGTGGGCTAGAGTCCAAGAAGACATATGGAAGAAAGTAGAAGGAATTGAACCACCCTTTGAAGAGATAGAAGCAGAAGAGGAAATAGAGGGTTCAATACCTGAATTAAATTCAGAAGAAATTATACCAATGGATCCTAGTGACAAGGGAGATGATGGAATAAAGGATTTGCCAAACTATACAGGAGATTACGAACATAATTCAGAATTATATTGTATTCCCTCAATAAGGAGAAAAGAACCGAACCCATTCGTCCAAACATCGGACATCATACAACACCTTAAAAAGGTAAAAATCCCCTGTACCTTAACATTAGAAGAATTGTTGAAGGTCAAACCACATCTGAAGGAGAAATTAATTAGTCAATTGGAGATCAAGATGGAAGAAAAAGAGATATTGGACGAAGTAAACACGGTAAAGATCCCGGTGGATAAGGTAGGAGATTTTAGTGAGGGAGATGAAGGAAACACTTGCCTTCCAATTACCTTTAGGGGTTATACAACCAAAGCCATCTTAGATTCAGGAGCTGGTGTAGGCATCGCTACCAGAGAAATCTGGGAGAAATGGGGAAAACCAGCTTTAAGACCAACACGTATGAAAATACAAATGGCTGACGGACACACAGAAAGACCCTTGGGATTATTGGAACGAGTAGTTTTCACCACCTGCGGAGTTGAATTTGAACACACCTTAGCAATTTGTCAATTTGAAAGGCCGAGCAATTATGAAATGATACTTGGAAGACCTTTCATGAGACAGTTAAAGGTTGTGCAAGATTGGGGAAAAGATGCTGTATACCTACAACGTGAAGGAACCACCACGAGAATAAATCTCCACACTTATACATATCAAGATGTTCCTCCCTTACAATGGAATCAAATTCATAAGGAAGAAGACGATCAGTCAGTTCACAACATAGGTTCTAGTGACCAATTTTGGATGAACGAGGACACTCGTCTATGGATATGCCAAACTGCCAAAAAAGAAGAGGATAGGAGAAAAGGATGGCAGCAAAGGCAAGGAGTAGCTAGGTCTGTACAAGATCCAGCATACATGCCTCAAGTCTTTTTAGATGAAGAGTTTGAACCTCATGGTTGGATGGAGATTTTAGCGACCCTTGATGTATGTGTGAACGAAGAAGTGATAACTATGAATGAATGCATTGACGAGGAAGGATATGAAGTTAGTCTCTATGTAGTAGTCCTTCAGGAGGCTGAAGAAGGAGAAGTGATAGAGAAAGAATGGAAGGAGGACTATGAGAGCATTGAAATGGAGCCAGAACCAATGGAACCTGAGGATGAAGATAAAAAAATAAGCATCACAGCTAACGAAAACTATAAAGAACCTACACAGAAAGAAGAGCTGGAGTTAGATAAAGAGACAGAGAATGAAGCAAACAAACCACAAGATCAGTTTGAAGTGCCAGCTCACTTCAAGAAATATGAAGTAGAAGAGAGGAAAATTGCTATTCAAATGCCTAAAAGAGAGGCACAACCAGGAATAGCTTATGACAATAGAGAACAAACCAAGAAGATAGTGGTAACGTTGGAGGAAGGAGAAGAACGATGTACTTTCATAGGACATGATGTCTCAATGGAGGAAGAACAAGAATTAATACGCCTCATAAGGGAATATCGGGATGTCTTTGCATGGACCTATAAGGACTTGAAAGCAGTAGATCCATCTATATGTGCCCATAGAATTCCCATGACATCCGAAGCCAAACCTTCTAAACAAAGACCATATACATACAATGATGTGTATTCAGCAAAGATAAAGGAAGAGATAGACAAATTGTTAGATGCTGGATTCATATATGAGATTGAGCACACGGAATGGGTGTCACCGTTGGTGGTTGTACCGAAAAAGAATGGAAAGTTGAGAGTGTGTATCAATCTAAAGAAAGTAAATGCTGCGACCATAAGAGATAGTTACCCCTTACCAATTACAGATCATCTCTTGGAAAGAGTGGCAGGAAAGGAAGTTTATAGCTTTCTGGATGGCTTTTCAGGGTATAACGAGGTGGCCATTGCTCCTGAAGACTAACATAAAACCGCTTTTGCAAAGGAATGGGGAGTATATGCCTTTAGAGTCATGCCTTTTGGTCTGACTAATGCCCCAGCTACCTTCCAAAGATTGATGTGCCATGTATTCAAAGAATTCCTAAGAAAGAGTATGGAGGTATACGTGGATGATCTTTGTACTTATTCAGCTATACGATCAGAGCACATCCCAGAACTAGAAAAGATCTTTTCCAAATGTAGACAATACCGAGTATGCCTCAATCTAGAAAAGTGTGTCTTCATGGTTAGACAAGGAAAAATATTAGGACATATTGTCTCTAAAAACAAAATTTCAACTGATGAAGACAAAATCAAGGTAATTTTGGAATTACCAAGACCTAAGACTGCTAAAGAAGTTCAAGCATTTATGGGACATTGTGGATACTATCGAAGATTTATACATATGTACGCCATAATTGCTAGACCTCTTTATGCATTATTGACACAATTTAATTGGATCGAAGAATGTGAAAAAGCCTTCAACGAGTTAAAGAATCAATTGAGTTCAGCACCAATCCTTCGAGTACCTAACTGGAATAAGCCATTTCACATTCATGTGGATGCTTCCAAGTTTGCCATTGGTTGCATCTTAGCTCAACCTGCAGATACGGGAAAACTAGACCACCCTATAGCCTATGCTAGTAGACAATTAAATCAAGCAGAACGCAATTATACTACCACTGAGAGAGAAGGCCTAGGGATGGTGTACGCAGTCAAAAAGTTCAGACATTACCTGTTGGCAAACAAATTCAAATTCTTCATTGATCATCAAGCTCTACTGTACCTAGTCAATAAACCGTGCAATACAGGAAGACTAGTACGATGGTTTTTATTGCTAATGGAGTTTGATTTTGAGGTAGTAGTCAAGAAGGGAAATACCCACATAAGAGCAAATCACTTATCAAGAATGACCCATGGAGAACCACCCATAGGAGTACTCGATGATTTGCCAGATACGTATCTTTTTAACCTGGAAGTATGTCCCCAATGGGCAGAAAAGTTGATCCCTATACTCACACATGGACCGAAAGATGGGATCACACCAAACCAAACCCAAGACCTCTGGAAGACTAAAAACCTTCATATCATTGCGGGAAGTTTGTATCACCAGGATTCAATTGGATTGTTAATGAGATGCGTAGAAGAAGAGGAACAAGAAATGTGGCTTCAGAAAGCACATGTAAATCAATGGAAAACTCATTTGAATGCAAACGAAACATGGCAAACTCTGAGGAGGTTAGGCATATATTGGCCAACCATGCAGAGAGATGCACATAACTATGTATCAGCATGCCAAATCTATCAAGAACAAAATCCAGAAGAGAACTCAACTCTATGCTATTCCACAGTAGCACCGAGATGGAGCATGCCTCTGGTAAAGTTCTTAAAGACTCAAGAATACCCCGAAGGAGCCACTATAGCAAGGAAACGTGCACTGGTAGAACAAAGTAAGGATTATGCCATTATAGGAAAACAACTTTTTAAACGAGGGAGAGATAACCAATTACGAGTGTGCATTCACGAAGACGAATATCTTTCTGTTTTAGAGATGTCACATACAGGAGCTGCAGGAGGGCACTTCTCTGCAGATAAAACAACAAAAATGATCCTCTTTGCTGGAATGTGGTGGCCAACTCTACATCAAGATGCGGTAACATATGTGCAACGTTGTGATACTTGTCAACGAACCAAATATCCAATTAGGAGAGATGAGATGCCACTGAGACCCATGATGAGTGCTAGAGCTTTCACCAAATGGGGAATAGACTTCATAGGACCTATTAGCCCACCAGCGAAAGGATCCCATGTCGAGTATATAATTGTAGCCACAGACTATCTGACCAAATGGGTTGAAGCCAAAGCAACAAAGAAAAATGACGCGAGAACTACGGCCAAGTTTCTCTTAGAGAACGTTTTCACTAGATTTGGATTACCAATAGAAATTGTGAGTGATAGAGGTACGCACTTTGTGAATGAAGTTATAGAAGCTTTATTGAATGAATTCTTGGTAATTCATAAGAAATCAGCTCCTTATCACCCACAAGCCAATGGACAAGCCGAAAGTTCAAATAAAATCTTGTGTACAGTTCTCACCAAAATCGTTAACAATGGTAGATCAGATTGGGATAAGCAATTACATCATGCTTTATGGGCATTTCAAGTAGCCTATAAAACCGCCATAGGCACTACTCCTTTTAACTTAGTATATGGACAAAATGCTATTTTGTCAATTGATTTTTTAATTCCCACTCTCAGAGTAGCGACAACTTACGAGTGGACGGGACATGAACTATCAGCTCAATTGGATCAAATAGAGAAGCTTCACGAAACTAGGTTACAAGCTGTAGCAGGCATTTATGCTGCTAAACGGCGACAGAAAGCCTATTTTGATGCTCACATCAAAGACAAAAATTTGAAGGAAGGAGATTTAGTTTTGGTATATACCTTGAAACAACATGCTAAGAAGTTGCAGAAGAGAGGATATGGCCCATTAATCATCAATCGTATATCGACAAGTGGAGCTATCAGCTTAGCAACCTTGGATGGGGATGTATTACCAAACTATATCAGCGGATGTCGAGTAAAAAAATATCTAGAACCATTGACTGGAGAAACAATGTCTCGATTAATCAAGGGCAAGAATAGACGTATTGAAGAGGAAAGAATACGAGAAGAAGCGAGACAGGAAGCACTAGAACGAATTAAGAAACGAAAGGAGTGGATGAGAGAGTGAGATGAGAGATATCGATTAGGAGAAGAACTTATCCCAATGGCTAATGTTAGAGCCACTAAAAACATAGGTTCACAGAGAATGCAACCATATTTAAATTTGGGAGCAGGTAAAACGGAATACCATTTAGTGGATGCTCTCATTGACATAGGAGCTGCCATAAGCTGTATCAAACTTTCTTTGACCCAGAAACTCAAGGAAGAATTACACCCATCAATGGCACAGTTGATAGGAATAGGAGGCACGATTACTCAATGTATAGGTGAAATTACCTTACCTCTACATCTTGGCAACAACACTATGGAACAAAAGCTATTAGTGTGTCATGATCAAGATTTACTTGAAGAGGTAGTGTTAGGTCAAGACTAGATTTACGAATATGAGGTGACCATTCAATTGGCTTTAGGCTACATCTCAGCCAGGATAGGACACCGGGAAGTATTCAGTCTGCTAGACGAACAACCAATCAAATCTGAGAGCATAGAGCAAAAAGTTCATTCCAATGAACAAAGTCATGAATGTATGTTCACTAGCACTATAGAAACACCTTCGTCAAGTACTATATGTGCGGACACAGTGAATTCTGCGTGCATACCATCTTCTAGTCTAGCACGTCACAAGAGTGTCAATCAATCTGAAACTGACCTCAGTGAAACACCATGCCTAAGAGAGACCAGTCCTCTGAGTGATTCAAAATATGTACCTATTAAATTATACCCTATTCCGTACACTCAACAAGCATGGATAAGGAAGGATCAAGCGAAGAAATATCTTCGACGACAGAAGCACCATCGACATCGGAGCAACCCATCAAATGACAATGCAAATCATTATGAGCACCAAAGTCAAAAACGAATTGCTACCATATGGATCCCAAAGAAAGTAGTAGCCGCTCAATCGGATCGATCGCAAATATGGATTCCTAAATCAGGTGCCCCAAAGAAGCTAAACCGAAACAAGGAACCTCAGCATAAGAAGAGCCAACAGGATCTACACACAAAACAGCCACAGAAGAATAGCTACAGGAAAATAAAGGAGTCTGCAGTCGCTACACAAGCCAATTTCAGATTCAAAAATCAGAAAGAGCAGACATACCACAAGAGAAGAACCACATTCATCAAAGAGGTGGAGAATACACTACATCCCAACAGAATGAAGCAGATTTGGTTGCCGAAAGACAAGACAGAATGCATACATCAACCAACTACTTCCAGATGCACACATATGGAGTTATCAGTACCCAAAGTATGCATGATAGGGCCACCTTACAAGGCCAAGCATTCGGCACATCCTTCTTCTATTTCAGGATAGTCGAGCACATTTTCCTCTTGGGAAATAGGAGAGCACTTGTACATACATTAAGAAAATTACTCCAAAAGTAATAACCGCTTCGGCTATGAATTAACTTTTCTGTTTTCCTTTTCAGTTAAAAATATAAAAATATTTAAAATTGAGAAAAATCCAGGTATTACCTTTCTCACGCCCACGGGAAAGGGACGACACTACTCACTCGGAGCCATATCGAGCTTATGACAAACAAATAAAGGAGGATTTCTGATAATATATGGCCACTAATTCATACTCTGTATTGAGTGCAGATGGCATCTACTAATTCCGAAGCTACACAAGTGGAAGAGGTCCAGCTTCTTCCATTGGAATCAATAACAAAAGTCAGAGGCCATTGGTTTCGTGATGACCAACCAGTCTCGGAACTTATTTTCATGGCAACTATCAAGATCATGGATAGGGATCACTACTTCCCTATTATGTCTCAAGATTTCAAGACCATAATCCAAGGTTTACCGCATATCGAAGATGTATGGACACAAGCAGGGATAGATGCATTTCTCAGAATACCTATTTATCTACCTGATTTTCAGAGATGCACTCAGGTAATGAACACACTGCAGCCTGCAGCTACAAAGATATCAGTTCCGGAAGCCCGCGTATTGGATAAAGTCGGAACTTGGAAGACAATTCAATTCACACATGAGTTGATCAACAAAGCTTTCGGATGGAACCAAGAAGGAATTACTAATGTCAAGGAGGAATGCCATGATGCCAAGAAAAGATCCTTTGTGGATATTAACCGAGTAGACATCGAAGATGCTGTACGTTTGGTACACCAACATTTTTGTTTCCCGAGCATGAATAGATATACTGCTCCGCAAAAGATTGTGGTACAATTATTATCACATGCAATGAGGCAAGTAGGTAACAAAGTGAACCTAACTCCGTATATACAAGAAAGATTATTTGAAGCTCAGAAGAAATGGGGCCAGAAGAAGTTTTTGAATGGTAGTTCTGCATTAACATTACTGATATATGAAGCCCTTGACATAAAAAATTGCTTACGGGAGATGCCGACATCAGAAGGGCTAGCCAAGTATGCAAAATCCACTACTGTCCCTAAGAAAAAGAAAATAGTTGTTATGGTTGAAGAAGCAGGAACCAGCTCACAAAAACCCATGAGGGGTACGAAGCGTCTACGGGAAGAGGAAGCTCAAGCTACACCTCAATCTAAGCGGACACATGTCCTTCCGACGCTTACAAAAACTCAAATGCCTATTACTAAGAGAGATCTATCTGCGGCCCTCGAAGAGACACACCAGTATATGCGAGGCCAAGTCAACTTAAATGTCCAAGGTCATCATTATAGACAGGCAAGTCAAGAGAAACAACAACAGAGTACAGAGAAGATTCCTAAACAAGCTGGAGGATACAAAGAGCTGGGCATAGATGATTCTAGTTCCAATACAAAATCCAGTCCTGAAAAAGATACTCTGGATACTGATATAAGGAAAGATACTCAAGAAGCAGAATGGGATGAAATTAATCAAGTGGAAGTGACGCCGGACAACCAAGAAAAGGAAAAGAGAGTAGAAGATTCTAATAAACCTGAGCATACCATTCAATTGAATGATAATACAAAAATAAGCATCAAGGAAGCTCCAACTAGTGTTACACATGTAAAACCACCTATCAAAGAGGAAAGCCAAACTCCAGTGAACATGGATTCGGAGATACTACACAATAAAGAACAGGTTGTGATCGAGGCACCGGATGAAACACCTCAAGGAAACAAAGAAAACATGGTGGCTGAGCCAAGGATCCAGCTTCAGATTAGGCAGCCCCATGACACTACATTACATGTGGCACAGGGTAAAGATGTCAATACCGGTGAAGAACCGAGTATACCAAAAACATGGCTAAACGTGGATGTTACTCAGCTGAAGCCTGTAGTAAAGCAGATGATTCAGACAACCATGGATACACAACAGCAAATGATGGACATAGATGCAGATTATGAGAAGGCTATGAGAGAAAAAAGTCAATTCTAGATCATGAGCGAACAACTGTCATTGCAATTAATGCAGGCTCAAAAGGAAATAGCAATAAAAAACACGGAGATGTTGGAGGTCAAAGCGCAATATGACACATTAATCACTCAGCATCACCAACTCCGAGCACAGCTCACAAATTTATAGAGATTATATGATGCAAGCGAAGCTGACAAAGAGAGAATGAGAGCTAGAAGTACTTTGCTCGAAACACAGCTAAAATTATACATGGAAGAGAATGACACGTTACGAAGCAGGAACAAAGAATTAATGAAATCATTATTATATGATCAACCGATTGAGCAACAGGAATCCTCAAAAACCAAAGAAAAGGAATTAAGAGATCAGATCGCACAATATGTAGATTTGCTGAGACAAGAGCGCGTAGGGAGAGAAGAATCAGAACGGACGCACAGTCAAGTAATCAATGAATTAAAAAAGCAGTTAAATATAGCACATGGAAAACTTACAACAAGCTACAGTGAAAACATGGATAATGTGGCTGAAATCGGAAATGAGTTGCTTGCAGCAAAAGAAGCACTCAGGGCAGCCATGCAAGAAGTAAAAGAGAAAGATGAATGCATAGCACAATTAAAGACTCAAATAAAAGAGAAAGCACTGATCGGGACACCAGTAGAGCCAATAAAGAAAAATCCTACTGACGAGGTAGAGGTACGTCCTCTGTCCCCCCCGATCTATCATTCTCCCATACATGAGCAGATGGCGGATATACATGATGATCACCCGATGCCATACACTGCAAAAATAAGTCAGAAGGAACGGGCACTAGATCAAAGGTAAAGACCTGGACAAGATCATGAAGCCATTCAATATTCCATACGGACTCTTGAAAGAGAAAACGAGACGATATATAAAGAAGATTACAAAGAAGAGTCCAGATGAGCAGCTCAATTTTAAACAAGACACATTCACATACAGCTAAGAAGAGTTCGAAGCTGCACAACCAATTTGGAGAAGAAAGTTTTTGGAGAAACATCCCACACTGCAGGTGCATTGGCAAGCAGCACCATATGTATTACAGGTAAACCCTTCATTTTGCCCTATACCACGCTGAAGGGATACCAGAGAATTTTTGGACTTGCAAAAGAATGGCGCTATCAATAAACAATGGCTGAATTATCCTATGCTTCTGAGCCCGCCACATAATTACTTGCCAACGGAAGAGTATATGATCAAAACCATCGAATTTTGGCTACAAAATTATTCGACAGTACCCGACTTAACTGTCAAAATGACGAATAAAATACTTAGCATGATACTTACAGTTCTCAAGGTCTTCAAGCATGCGGCCTACACTTTTTTGAATTTCATCGGCATTAATTAGGGCACGGAAATCCTCATTTATGATCTATTAGTTATGCCTAGCCAACCAACAATAATGGCGTATTATTCCCGATTAATGTTCTTGCCAAGTGTATATATGCAGATTTTTGAAGAAGCTTTCTTTAGAGGGTTTTTTGAGATTGATTCCGAAATCTTTTTGAAGATGTCGTCAAATTTAAATGCCAGATTAGTGGCATATGAACTTAGCTTCTTCGCAGATCACAGACAACCACCCAATGACGGTGTGAAGGCAGAACAATGGAAACAACTCATGATACGTGAAGCTAATCTGCTAAATGATACAGAGCAAAAAGTATATAAAACATATGCCCGTCGCTTATCAAAGCCTGTCGGGGACGACAGAGTCCAGGAGGGGGGCAGTGTTGAGGGAGAATCAAGTAAAAGAAAGAAAAGAAGAAGACAACGAAAGAAGCAGCTTCACTAAAAGGAAATATCTGAAGGTATATCTCTGCACAGAGCCCCGCAGGGGCACGCATCAGGCAACAACGCAAATCATCCAGGTCCTGCACGGTGGAAGAAAGTAAACAGGCTCAAAGCAATACAACGGGGTCAAATGTTTGCAACCAGGACAAATCAGAGAATAACAAGCAAGGTATAGGTCACTGGTGGCATGCGTGGCAACCCAACTGAATACAGCAACCCAGATATGTGATATACGGAATACCAAGGGGCAAAAACAAAAGCTAAGGACATAGATCAGACAAAATAACAAATTCTCTAACGATCCTTATTGCTTCTTCGACCACTGGGTGCATGTATTCAGAACTCTTAAAGTAAGCCAAAAACAGAAGCAAAGGACAAACCTCGGATAAGATACCCAATTGTCTAACAGTCCTTATTGCTTCTTCAACCATTGGATGCGTGCAGACAACAAACTCAGGACAAGAAGCAAAGCCTGTCAAGGGACGACAGAGACGAAGAGGGGGAGAGTGTTGCAGAGCTAAAGAAAGCACAAAGCAGAGAAAAAGATGGGCCCCAAAATTTTTCCAATTTGGACATCATATTTTTGTATCATAATCATTCTTGTAATATATTTTCCATTGTAAAGGCACTAGAGGAGTCCTCTAGATGCATCCCCACAGAAGATTAGAGATTTACCCATGTAAAATAGTAGGAAATTAGTCTTTTAGTGAATAAAGTGCCGATCTCTTGTGTGAAAGGACCATTTTTAGGGCACAAGTATATAAGTCAAATGTGACTCTTTGTAAAGAACTTTTTGCCATTGTGAGAATAGAGAGCACAGAAATTCGAATTTGTGTCTTCTTCACTCTGTATCTTCTTCTTTGTGAGCTTGTGTGCATGTGTATTGCTTGGAAAGAGTGTGAGTTAGTGTGGTCTATCCATGAGAGTGTTTGTTTGCTGTAGGTAATGTGTGTGCGAAGTGTAGGAAGTGCTGAAGTGTAGGAAAGATTTCCTGCGACTCAGTATTTTGCTCATAATTTGAAATAGGAGTGTCAGAATTGCGTGGAACCACTGCCATTGGATGCGTCTTCTCGAGAGCTTCGAAACACATTGCTATTTGCTATATTGGAAGCTCGAAGCTGAGAGAAACGTCCAAAATACTGATGGCTGCTGCACCAAGTATCGTTTCACCATAACCAACAGTTGCAACTTGTTTGGATTAGTTTTTACCTTGATTGTACTCTTTGAGTAGTTCACTTGCATTGATCATCACATGATTGCATGTCCTCATACACTCGGCTAGGTTTGTATACTCTTTAGATTGATAATTAAAAGCGTGTATCCCCACTATATGCACTTGAGAGGGGATTGAGGTATAGTCTCTTTCTCCACAAGTCCCTAAGTTGGTACTTAGGTCAACACACTTTTTGGCGCTGTTGCCGGGGAGTGACGAATCAAATCGAAGCATTCGCGTGATGGTAAGTAGCTTTTTGCATTGAAGCAAGAGGAGGAGTGGTGATTTTCTCTTCTTTGGTAAGTCATTTTCAACCGCACTTGCTACTTCTCATTCTTGGAGTGTGTGTAGTGAGTTGTTAGTTTAGGGAAGTGTGTAGAAGGAGTAGAGTAGGAGTAGTTAGAGAGTAGACCAGGCCACTAGAGTAGAGTTTTCTTTTTGAAAGCAAGAAAATCCCAAGTATAAAAGCCAAAAAAAGTCATTTGCAAATCACTTGTGTTTTTGAACAAGTATCGTGGGCAGAGACTGTCGAGTATCGTTTGAGAGCTATAGAGAGCTAGGCAGAGCAAAAGAGGGTGCTAGAAGAGTGGGAAAGGACATCAGAGGTGAGCCCTTCTATTGCTAGTTCTTTTTCATCACTCAAAAATCAATTTCAGTATGAAACGATCTGCGTCAGGTATCGTTTAGGACCAACAGGGTAAAAAAGGTGTGTTTTGATTGATACAGAGAGAGGGGAGAGGGTAGGAGAGCTAGTACAACAAGTTTATTGAAGCAAAATTCAAAAAATCTCTTTCAAAATTTGTCCAAGGGTCAAGTATCGTTTTGCTCCTGCAGTCGAGTATCGCGATACTTCGCAAGTATCGTTTTGCTCCTGTGGTCGAGTATCGCGATATTTCCCTCCTATCTGTATCGTTTCACTCAGAGGTCGTTTCGTCGAGAGATCGGTATCGTTTCGGTCAAAGATCGCGTATCATTTTGTTCAGGTATCGTCGATCGTTTCCACTTCAAAAGGTCGTGTATCGTTTAGGGGAAGTATCGTGTATCGTTTTCTCCCGAGTATCAAGTATCGTTTTTCATCAGGTATCGTGTATCGTTTGTAGACAGAGATCGAGTATCGTCTGGGATCAAATATCGAGTATCGTTTGAACCCAAAAATCGTGTATCGTTTTGGGCTAGAGATCGTGTATCGTGGAATTTGGAGTCAATTGTCGTGATTTGGAAAAAAATCTTTTTCAGTCATTTCCCAGCCAAAGTCTTCTAGAAATTCTGACCTTTAGTGAAGAATCCCAGAGGCTAGAGGGTTGCAAGGGATGATCAAAGTTGTTAGGTGGATGAATTTGAGATCCGGAAGAACCCTAGGAAGCCGAAGAAGTGTAATCTCTTCTGTAGGTAGTGTAGCAGAGCCAAGTAGCCGTTCACATTACTCGGAGACCTCCAGTGAGTCAGAGGAAGAAATTCCCATGGCTTCAGAGGATATGCAGAACACAGTACCCATGATTGGCATGATGTCAATCATTGAAGGAGAGTACAGGACCTCCTTGGAGTATGTGAACACTAACCAAAATGAGATCCCTATTTATTTGGATGGTCTAAACAGATCAATGGCCAGGTTAAAGAAAGCATCAGAGGCTTACATAGTGCCTAGACCAGCAGTCAAGTATGTAGGAGGTTTTTACATGGACAAAAGAGATATCCAATATGTCGTCACTGAACACCCAGAAAACATTAACGAAATTTGTGAAGAAAATAATGCTTCAAACTTGAATGGAGGAGGGAATGAAGAGCAAGTAACTACACCTAGAGGGAGATCTACGGTTGCTAGGATATGGAGAGGAGACCTGATTCCCCAAGATGACTCCCTAATGGATGTGTATTTGATCAATGGGATGGAGTATCTTCTTAGAGCACATTCTTCAATTTGGGAAGCCGCCCCTAATCCTGTTACCATCCATGAGTTACAGGATCCTGATTTCCCCACCATCATCACATATTTGGATAAAAATCAGAGAAGATATTGGCCCTTAACAGAATTAGAAAGAGCTGAGCTGAAATATCAGAATATTCCAGTGTTTCCCCCTAGGGACCACGCCACTACTTCAAGAAACCCACTTGGAACATCCTAGAATGATTCATATCAGCAGTCGGGCCAAACACAACAAACACAAATCCCAGTTAGACCACATGTGCAGTTTGCAATGCCTGCAAATAACCCTAATTACCGACCTCAACCAACTACTGACCCAAGACATGGAATTCTTGCTCCAGTCAGACCGCCAGTAGCAAGAGGACCAGGCATACCCATAGGAAGACCAATTTTCCCAGTTATGCCTAGACCACCCGAAACGGGAAGAAGATTAAGGCCAAGGATCCAGCTTCAGATTAGGCAGCCCCATGACACTACATTACATGTGGCACAGGGTAAAGATGTCAATACCGGTGAAGAACCGAGTATACAAAAAACATGGCTAAACGTGGATGTTACTCAGCTGAAGCCTGTAGTAAAGCAGATGATTCAGACAGCCATGGATACACAACAGCAAATGATGGACATAGATGCAAATTATGAGAAGGCTATGAGAGAAAAAAGTCAATTCCAGATCATGAGCGAACAACTGTCATTGCAATTAATGCAGGCTCAAAAGGAAATAGCAATAAAAAACATGGAGATGTTGGAGGTCCAAGCGCAATATGACACATTAATCACTCAGCATCACCAACTCCAAGCACAGCTCACAAATTTACAGAGATTATATGATGCAAGCAAAGCTGACAAAGAGAGAATGAGAGCTAGAAGTACTTTGCTCGAAACACAGCTAAAATTATACATGGAAGAGAATGACACGTTATGAAGCAGGAACAAAGAATTAATGAAATCATTATTATATGATCAACCGATTGAGCAACAGGAATCCTCAGAAACCAAAGAAAAGGAATTAAGAGATCAGATCGCACAATATGCAGATTTGCTGAGACAAGAGCGTGCAGGGAGAGAAGAATCAGAACGGACGCACAATCAAGTAATCAATGAATTAAAAAAGCAGTTAAATATAGCACATGGAAAACTTACAACAAGCTACAGTGAAAACATGGATAATGTGGCTGAAATTGGAAATGAGTTACTTGCAGCAAAAGAAGCACTCAGGGAAGCCATGCAAGAAGTAAAAGAGAAAGATGAATGCATAGCACAATTAAAGACTCAAATAAAAGAGAAAGCACCGATCGGGACACCAGTAGAGCCAATAAAGAAAAATCCTACTGACGAGGTAGAGGTACGTCCTCTGTCCCCCCCGATCTATCATTCTCCCATACATGAGTAGATGGCGGATATACATGATGATCACCCGATGCTATACACTGCAGAAATAAGTCAGAAGGAACGGGCACTAGTGGTGTCCCGATTGACGGAGAATTTTGAAAATGAAGTCATTAAGGTAATGAAAGAGGCCAAGATCAAAGGTAAAGACCTGGACAAGATCATGAAGCCATTCAATATTCCATACTGACTCTTGAAAGAGAAAACGAGACGATATATAAAGAAGATTACAAAGAAGAGTCCAGATGAGTAGCTCAATTTTAAACAAGACACATTCACATATAGCCAAGAAGAGTTCGAAGCTGCACAACCAATTTGGAGAAGAAAGTTTTTGGAGAAACATCCCATACTGCAGGTGCATTGGCAAGCAGCACCATATGTATTACAGGTAAACCCTTCATTTTTCCCTATACCACGCAGAAGGGATACCAGAGAATTTTTGGACTTGCAAAAGAATGGTGCTATCAATAAACAATGGCTGAATTATCCTATGCTTCCGAGCCCGCCACATAATTACTTGCCAACGGAAGAGTATATGATCAAAACCATCGAATTTTGGCTACAAAATTATGCGACAGTACCCGACTTAACTGTCAAAATGACCAATAAAATACTTAGCATGATACTTACAGTTCTCAAGGTCTTCAAGCATGCGGCCTACACTTTTTTGAATTTCATCGGCATTAATCAGGGCACGGAAATCCTCATTTTTGATCTATCAGTTATGCCTAGCCAACCAACAATAATGGCATATTATTCCCGATTAATGTTCTTGCGAAGTGTATATATGCAGATTTTTGAAGAAGCTTTCTTTACAGGGTTTTTTGAGATTGATTCCGAAATCTTTTTGAAGATGTCGTCAAATTTAAATGCTAGATTAGTGGCATATGAACTTAGCTTCTTCGCAGATCACAGACAGCCACCCAATGACGGTGTGAAGGCAGAACAATGGAAACAACTCATGATACGTGAAGCTAATCTGCTAAATGATACAGAGCAAAAAGTATATAAAACATATGCCCGTCGCTTATCAAAGCCTGTCGGGGACGGCAGAGTCCAGGAGGGGGGCAGTGTTGAGGGAGAATCAAGTAAAAGAAAGAAAAGAAGAAGACAATGAAAGAAGCAGCTTCACTAAAAGGAAATATCTGAAGGTATATCTCTGCACATAGCCCGGCAGGGGCACGCATCAGGCAACAACGCAAATCATCCAGGTCCTGCACGGTGGAAGAAAGTAAACAGGCTCAAAGCAATACAACGGGATCACATGTTTGCAACCAGGACAAATCAGAGAATAACAAGCAAGGTATAGGTCTCTGGTGGCGTGCGTGGCAACCCAACTGAATACAGCAACCCAGATATGTGATATACGGAATACCAAGGGGCAAAAATAGAAGCTAAGGACATAGATCGGACAAAATAACAAATTCTCTAACGATCCTTATTGCTTCTTCGACCACTGGGTGCGTGTATTCAGAACTCTTAAAGTAAGCCAAAAACAGAAGCAAAGGACAAACCTCGGATAAGATACCCAATTGTCTAACAGTCCTTATTGCTTCTTCAACCATTGGATGCGTGCAGACAACAAACCGAGGACAAGAAGCAAAGCCTGTCAAGGGATGACAGAGACAAAGAGGGGGAGAGTGTTGCAGAGCTAAAGAAAGCACAAAGCAAAGAAAAAGATGGGCCCCAAAATTTTTCCAATTTGGACATCATATTTTTGTATCATAATCATTCTTGTAATATATTTTCCATTGTAAAGGCAAAAGAAGAAATATGAGATCCTGAATAAGTAGGATATGATAGAGGTGCATCTAATTTGCTATCTCACAAAGTTTGCACCAACCACTTAGGCATAGTTTTTGTCTCCTCTACATCAGCCCTCTCATCAACAAGCACATCATGTAAATCTGCATAAAAAATGGAATGATCTCCGTCATCATATGGAACTTACA
>CM035420.1:118194789-118199789 GCA_020310875.1 Ceratopteris richardii
TACACTACACATACACATACACATACACATACACATACACATACACATACACATACACATACACATACACATACACATACACATACACATACACATACACATACACATACACATACACATACACATACACATACACATACACATACACATACACATACACATACACATACACATACACATACACATACACATACACATACACATACACATACACATACACATACACATACACATACACATACACATACACATACACATACACATACACATACACATACACATACACATACACATACACATACACATACACATACACATACACATACACATACACATACACATACACATACACATACACATACACATACTTATACTTATACTTATACTTATACTTATATTTAGGTAGTGATGTGTGTGAAGACACTAGGACCGTCGGGGCAATTTTTTCCCTCTTTAGGAGGTTTTTTTCCCCTAGCTTGTATATACACGTATTGCCCTAATGGGCTACTTATCTTTGTATATTCTCTAGTAATACATTCAGTATTATGCGTTATGCTCTAAGCTTCTTCTTCTTCCTTGTACTGTTCGTGTGCTTCCGCACACGTCTAACTCCAACAATTGGTATCAGAGCAGGTCGTCGCTTCATCTAGGGCGCTGTCGACACTCCTCCGTTTGCAGTCTCAGATTCGCACGGAATTTGGTGAGCATACTCAACGTGTTTCAGAGATCAAAACTGCTTCGCTCTGTGGTGCCAAAATCGCCATCTGAGCTCGTTTTGGTCTTCGAATGCACTATCAGAGTGCTTGTGCAAGCTATTTTGTCTTTTTGTGCCAAAGGTATATACTAGTTTCCGTTCACGAGTATAAGCGTCTCAAAGTCTACTAGAGCTCTAGTAGAATTCATCTAGGTAGTTCTGTTCAACTTTTTGAGATACAATCAATTTTTTGCATCAAGGTATTTTAGTCACCGGCCATGGCTGAAAGCAGTGATGTATTCCGTATGTTGGCTGTTGAGGATAAGTTGGATGGTACCAACTACCCATTATGGGCTTATATGATGCGACATGTATTGGTTGCAAAAGGATTGTGGAACATTGTGCAGGGTGTTGAAAGACGACCTGTTACACCTGTAACAATAGGTACTACAAATACAGGTGCTGGAGCTGATGGAGATGGTGTCGAAGATGATATTGTGCAGATTCTTGTTGGTGTTGTTGTTTCTGCTTCACCTACTGCAGAGCAGATTTGTTGGGATGGCAGAGATGCCTAGGCACATGCATTGATAGCTTTGTCTGTCAAACGTGCCATTATTCCTCATATTCGTTCTTGCAGAACAACTAAGGATGCTTGGGATACAATTACCACATTGTACCAAGCTAGGAATGAGGCTCGTGTTGCTTACCTCTAAAAATGGTTGGAGAGTGAGTACATGAATGAAGGTGATTCTATGGACAGTTTCCTAACAAAGATCAAAGACTTGAAGGAACAATTGATTTTTGCTGATGAGGTTATACCAGATAGCTCACTTGTGCAGACCGTTCTGAATGGTCTTCCTGATTCATATCAGAGTTTTGCTTCTACTCTTTGGTTGATGATGAAAGGCAATCCAAATGCCTTGTCGTTTGAGGAGTTAGTCTCTATTCTGTTGCAGGAAGATCAGTCAAGGCAGAATAGGTCCATTATGCATGTTGTAGATCAAGCTTTCCTGGCTAGTTATAAGGGCAAAGGAAAATGGAGTTCTTCTACTAGCAAGCAGAAATCTGCGAATGCTGCACATTCGAAGAACCAAGACAAAGATGAGAAAATAGAAAAGTAGAAATTGTTTTGTAAGTATTGTAAAGGGAATGATCATATCATAAAGAATTGTCCAAAACTGGTTGCAAAAGACGCAAAGAAGAAAGAGGCTGGAATGGTTGTTGTAGAAGCCTCTACACCAAAAACGGAGTCTGTTAATCTTGTGCAGGAAGAAGAATGGGTGTTCACTACTGTTTGCAGTTTTGACCCATCTTCTCATGAGTAGTGCATGTCTGTAGTAGACTAAGATGTTTGGTACTTTGACAGTGGGGCGACCAAACATATTACCTTGCAGCACAGTTTCTTCTCTTCACTCGAGCCTGCCCCTACAGGGAATATTGTTACATGTGCCAACAACGCCTCTTATCCTGTTATGGGAGTTGGTAAGATCATTTTGACTACTACTGATGGTAGTTCTTTCACTTTGTCAAATGCTTTATTTGTGCCAGGGATCAAGAAGAATCTCTTATTAGTTTCTGCATTAGCCAAGATTGGCTTGGTTGTGAATTTTTTGATGATAGATGTACAGTTCATGATTTGTCGAATGGTGATGTTACTATTGCTTCTGGCATTTTATGTCGTGGGTTGTATAAGCTCATAGACTATGAAAGATCTGAAAATGATTTGGCATGTGCAATAAATGATTCTGAGGCTATGTCAGATGCAAAGCTTTGGCATGCACGCTTTGGTCATCTAAATTTTGCTAGTTTGCTACACCTGCAAAAATATGAAATGGTGTCCTCTTTGCCCAAACGTGAGGCACCTGGAAAACATGTTTGTGAAGGCTGTATTTTGGGCAAAATGCAGCATTCCTCCTTTCCAAAAGATGGTTTAGCTTGGGCTACACAGAAATTGCAGTTTGTACATAGTGATGTTTATGGTCCTATGCAAACACTCTCTTTTGGAAATTACCTTTACTTCGTGGCTTTCATTGATGATTTTTCTGGGCATGCATGGGTATATCCACTCAAAGCAAAGTCCAAAGTGTTCATGTGCTTTAAACAATTTTTGGTTTTGGCTGAAAATCTGTCAGCATGTAAAATGGGCACCCTCCGTTCTGATCGAGGGGGGGAATACATGTCTTCTGATTTTAATGCATTTCTGGCTTAATGTGGGATAAACAACCAGTGTATAGTGCCGTATATACCTCAACAAAATGGATTTGCTGAATGAAAGAACAGGTCACACATGGAGATGGCGAGGTCCATGGTCAAAAGTCGAGCTTTACCACATAGTTTCTGGCTTGAAGTTGTCATGTGTGCAGCATATGTACTGAACAGGTCCCCACTAGAGCGCTACAGTCTATCACTCCATATGAGGCTTGGCATGACCGCAAGCCATCTGTTGGTCATCTGCGTGTTTTTGGTTGTTTGGCATATGCACTAGTGCCTGAACAACATCACAGAAAATTGGATGATAAGGCAGTAAAATGTATTTTCGTTGGGTACAGTTCTAAAAGTAAAGGCTATCGTCTGTATCATCCACAGACTAAACACATTCTCGTTAGCCGTGATGTTGTCTTTGCTAAAGATGCTATTCAGCCATTGCTTTCATGTACTAAGGAGACATCTGTTAGCTCCAAAGACATGTATGATACTTTGATGCCTCTTTTTATAGGTGGACAGTCTAGTGCTGGTCCTAACGAGGCAACTTCTCAGCCTTTGCAGGTTTCATATGATGATGCAGATCATTCCATTTCTGATGCAGATTTACATGATGCACTTGTTGATGAGAGAGCTGATATTGAGCAGGCAAAAACTATGCTAAAATGGTTGGTGCAGACTTTGCGTGATAGCAAATTAGATGCACCTTTGTCATATGTACTCGTTCAGGCTCTCATAGTGCCTCCTTTGCATCAGATTGCTATGCTATGGCTGCGTCTAGTCTCTATGATGAGAATGAGCCTGTTTCTTTTGATGAAGCACATATTTCAAAAAATTGGATGGCTGCTATGCAATCTGAATATGATGCTATAATGAAGAATGGTACATGGTCTTTATGTGACTTGCCTCCTGGCAAGAAGGCCATTGGCACTAAGTGGGTATACAAGCTGAAGCGTAAACTTGATGGTACAGTTGACAGGTATAAGGCTAGGCTTGTTGCAAAGGGTTATGTGCAAGAAAGAGGCATTGATTTTGATGAGACCTTTGCACCTACATGCCGTATGACTACTGTTCGGAGCATTTGTGCACTTGCAGCCCATCATGGTTGGAATGTACATCAGTTGGACATTAAAACATCATTTCTGAATGGTGACTTGCATGAAGAAGTGTATATTTTTCAGCCGCGTGGCTTTGTGCAGATAGGGCATGAAAACCAGGTGTGCAAGTTAAAGAAGGCATTATATGGTTTAAAACAAGCACCACGTGCTTGGAATGAGAAGATACATGCCTATCTGGTTGCACATGGTTTTGAGAACAGTCCAATTGAAAGCACCTTATATGTTAAGTGTGCTAATGATGTGCTTCTTATCATTGTTGTCTATGTTGATGACATGCTACTCACTAGTCCTATTGAGAAGCATATTGCTGATTTCAAGGCTGATTTGCATGCCTCATTTGAGATGTCTGATTTGGTGCATTTGCATCACTATTTGGGCATTGAGTTTATGCAAGTTGATGATGGAATGGCTTTGTGTCAAAGGAAATATATTGACACATGATTGCAGCATTTTGGCCTTGAAGACTGTAAGCCTATTGCCACTCCTATGGAGACAGGTTTACGATTGAGTCTTCATGATGTTGGAGATGCATTTGATGCTGTTGTCTATCAGCACGCTGTTGGATGCTTGATTTACTTATGCATTACTCAGCCAGATATTCAATTTGATATCTCACAGATGAGCAGGTTTATGCATTGCCCAGGATTCATGCATTGGAAGGCGGTTAAGCGCACCTTTTGCTACTTGACTGGTACTCCGATACTTGGGTTGTTTTATCCCAAGGGGGGATCACTACCGCTAGATTTGCATGCTTTTTCTGACTCAAATTGGGTTGGTTGCTATGACATTCGTGTGTCCACCAGTGGTTTTTGCTTCATGCTTGGTAGCTCATGTATATCTTGGTTGAGCAAGAAGCAGCCTACTGTGGCCACTTCCAGTTGTGAAGCTGAGTATAGGGCAGCTTTCATAGCAACTATTGAGTGTGTGTGGCTCAGACGCCTTATGGCTGATTTGGGTGTTGGCCACTCTTTTGCCACCACCATCTT
>CM035420.1:118204789-118232289 GCA_020310875.1 Ceratopteris richardii
TGATGCCATCTTTGTTGGAGGTATCCATTGCATCTCAAGATGACAACTGATCATTCCTCCTTATAGGGATCCATTTGAGAACGGTCTTCGACTGTGTAGTGATCTCCTTTGGCTACTTCATGTTTGGATGGTTTCTTGAGGGTTTGATCCTTTGTGGTTGGCTCTTTGGTTTTGTGGGGCCTACTGGTGCTTTTGGCTTCCATACCCATACCATTGTTGTTGGTCTTCTAGCTATTGTTGAAGAGGTGAGTTTATCCTCTTGTGGTCTCTGTGCTTGGTTCTTTCCCTTTTCTCTCCCTAGCTTCTTGGTTGAGACCTTTTGCATGGTGGAGAGCATAAACCTTTGTGCATGTAAGAGTCCTTTGGGAACCCACATGTGTAATCGCCCTTGTTGAGATGTAACTAATTTCTTAGGCACCCAAATTTGTTGCAGTCCTTCTTGTTGAGCTGGTCGTGGTTGCTTGGTTATGGTCTTCACATTGTTGACTTGCTTGGGTGGGAATTGCATTGGCAAGGCTGGTGGTTGCTCTCCTTTTCATACCCAGATTTGCTTCATGCTCGGAACTGCTTTCTTGTCGAATGGTGTCTTTCTATTTGATATAGAAATTGTCTTGAACAGTTGTGTTTGCCTTTGTGGTGGAATTACTGTGGCTACCTGAGTCTTTGAAGAAAAAGAGAGATCCACTCGCCTTCGAACCTGTTCTTCTAGGATTGACTCCTTCTGCATCATAGAGCTTTTGACACATACAACATCTTCTTCTACATGAGTAGTCTTAGAAGAACTAAGAGAATGTGTGACATCTAGATTTGTGAGCATGTAGTTCTCTAATTCTAATGTAATGCATTGTTCCTGTACCCAAACTTGAAGAATTTGACTTCTTAGGTTCAAGTTGACTGCATGGTGGTAAATCCAATTTTGACCCAAGACAAGTGGCTCTGTAATGTCTTCATCGTGACATACTAGCATTTTGACTTTCATTGGAACATCTTGAAGGTAGATGGGGAGTTCCACCTTGCCCAAACCGGGGTTTCCATACCTCCCAATCCTATGAGATAGGCTTCTATTGGATTGATGTTCACTTGCAAGTCCTGGCAGTATGAAAGTCTAACTGCACTAGTTGCTGCACTTGAGTCAATCAATGTTCTCATGGTCCTCACATTCTCTCTGTGTCCTACCTCTAAGGTCACAAAGGGACGTCCGTCGATTATTTGAGAAGTAATTATGCCCGATTTTTGGCACATGTCCATGTGATATTTGGGGCTTTCGAGTTGACATCTAGGCCTAGTCACCTTAACTTATTTTTCCTAATTGCACTCTCTCCCCTCTGCTTGTGCTTCTTCTCTTACCCTTAAATCTTCTTCTTTTCGCTTCTTAGCAGTGTTGAGTCTCATTAGCATATCCTCTATAAGAGGTTCTTGATATAGCTTTACTCTACATCCACTAATATAGTTTGGCAAGATATCACCTTCTAAAGTAGCCAATTGAACTACACCACTAGTGGAAATTCTGTTAATGATCATGGGTCCATATCCTCGTTTTTCCAACTTATGGGCATGTTGTTTTAGTCTATAAACCAACACTAGATCTCCCTCTTTCAGTCCCTTATCCTTCATGTGTGCATCGAAGTATGCCTTTTGCCTTTTCTTTGCAGCGTAGATACCGGCTGCCGCTCGTAGTCTAGTCTCACCTAAGCGTTCTAAATCAAAGATCCTGGATGACAACTCATGTCCATTCCACTCATGCTCTTGTGCTACCTTTAAATTTGGGATTAGGAAATCTAATGGTAGCACAACATTCTGGCCAAAGACCATCTGAAATGGGGTGGCATTGAGTACCATTTTATAGGCAACTCGATAAGCCCAAACATCATGATGAAGCTATTTGTCCTAATCAAAGTGTTTATTATTTACCAGTTTGGTCAAGACATTACATAGGATCTTGTTTGTGCTCTCAACTTTTCCATTAGCTTGTGGATGATAGGGGGTAGACTTCTTATGTATCACCAAGAATTCTTGGAGAAGATTTTCAATGACTTCATTCAAGAAGTGTGTGCCTCTATTGCTCACTAACTCTATTGGTAGTCCATATCTTGTGAACACATTCTCAAATAAGAATTTAGTTGTTATCTGAGCATCATTCTTTGTTGTGGATTTTACTTCTACCCACTTTGTAAGGTAGTCTGTGGCTACAATAATATACTCTGCGTGGGAGTTCCTAGCTGGAGGGTTAATAGGACCTACAAAGTCTATGCCCCACTTCGAGAATGCATGTCCTCCCATCATAGGCCTCAAAGGCATCTCGTCTTTTCTGATAGGATATTGTGCACATTGGCATCTGTCACATTTCTTCACATAGGTATGTGCATGCATATGAAGAGTGGGCCACCAAAGTCCTGAGAATAGAATGGTCTTGATTACTCGATCAGGACCGAAGTGTCCACTTGCAACACCACTATGTGAAGTTTCTAAGACTTTCAAATAGTCTGATTTGTGAACGCACAATTGTAAGTAACCATCCTTGCCTCTTTGATATAAGTTGTCTCCTACTAAGGCATAGTCTTGAGCCTCTTGCTCCATGCTTCGTCTTCTTGCTAGACTAGCCTCTTTGGGTAATGTTCTCGATCTCATGAATTCTACCAATGGAGCACTCCAATCTGGAACTAATGATACATGATAAAGAGTCATGTGCTCCACTGGGGGTTTTTCCTGGTACACTTGAAAATTCTTAATCCACTCATGTATTCCTTTGTCCATGCTAGGCCAATACACTCTTAAACCTTTCAAATTTTGCAATGTTCGTTGTTTAGAATAGTGATTTCCTAGCAATCCTTCATGGGCTTGTTGCAACCAACTACTATGTTCATCTTCCTCAAGACAACAAGCTAATACACCTTCTGTATCTTGTTTGTACATGCTTCCTACCAATATGTGATATTTTTGTGATTTTACAATTTCTTCTTGTGATGTTTTCACATCCTTATTTGCGGGTCCGAAGGTTACGACTGGTACCAACTTATTTGCCCATTTAGGAAAAACTTCTAAATTGAACAAATAAGCATCAAGTAGTTCATCAGACACTCCTTGCGGTGACTCTCCTGAAGTGATGCGAGAAAGGTGATCTTCCCAAAGGTGGGTCCTACCTTTTCTAACAACAACTTCAAAGTGATATTCCATTAGCAAGAGGAACCATCTTACTAGAAGTCCTGTATTGCAAGGTTTATTGACCAAATATAACAAAGCTTGATGATCAGTGAAAAACTTGAACTTATTGGCCAATAGATAGTGCCTAAACGTCTTCACAGCATATACCATGCCCAAACCTTCTCTCTCTGTTGCTGTAGTGAGTTGTCTGCTAGCGTATGCTATAGGCAAGTCTAGATTTCCTTCACCTGTGGGTTGTGCTAGCACACATCCTATTGCATGATTGGATGCATCCACATGGACATGGAATGGTTTATTCCAATCGAGAGTGGTCAGTATTGGTGTTGTGCACAAACGTCTTTTTAGCTCATTGAAGGAGTTCTCGCATTCGTCGTTCCACTCAAAATTTGTCAACAAACCATAAAGAGGTTTAGCTATGATCGCATACATGTGGATAAACCTATGGTAATATCCGCAATGGCCCATAAAATCTTGTACCTCTTTAACGTTCCTTGGCCTTGAGAGCTCTACTATGGCTCTAACTTTGTCCTCATCTGTGGATATTCCATTCTTCGAAACAATATGACCTAAGATTTTACCTTGTCATACCATGAATACACACTTCTCAGGATTCAAACACACTCGATATTCTCTACACTAGTTGAAGATTTGTATGAGCTCAAGGATGTGGTATTTTCTTACTTGGGAATGAGCACATAAATCATCCACATATAATTCTAAGCTCTTTTGCAAGAACTCTTTGAAGACATGACACATGAGCCTTTGGAATGTTGCAGGTGCATTGGTGAGTCCAAATGGCATCACATGAAATGCAAAAATTCCCCACTCTGTGGAAAAAGCTGTTTTGTGTTGATCTTCTGGGGCAATGGCTACTTGACTGTAACCTGAAAATCCATCAAGCAAGCTATAAACTTCCTTGCCTGCCACATGCTCCAACAGGTGTTCTGTGATTGGCAGCAGATAACTATCTCTGATCGTAGTGGCATTAACTTTTTTAAGGTTAATACACACTCGCAAATTTCCATTCTTCTTGGGCACCACTACAATGGGGGACACCCATTCAATATGCTCAATCTCATAGATGAATCCAGCTTCAATCAGCCTATCAATTTCTTCTTTTATTTTGGCTGCATATGTATCATTATATGTGTAGGGCTTTTGTTTGGTGGGCCTGACCTCAACTGTCATGGGGATCGTATGAGAGCATATTCTCGGATCTACCCCCTTTAAGTCTCTATAGTGCCATGCAAACACATCCCTATATTCCCTTAATAGAGCTACAAGCTCTGCTTACCACAATATTTTTAGTTTTTTCTTTATTATCATATGATTCTCCTATGGTGGCCTCTCTCTTAGGATTCGTACCAAAATTTTTCGGTCTTCAACTTCATATTTCTTGAAATTTTTTGGTACTTCAAACAATGATTCCTCCTCTTCTTGTTTCACTACTTCTCTTTTCTTTTTCTTTTGGCTACTCTCACTTCCATCCTTTGAATTTACTGTTTTAATGCTTGTGAGAGGTTCTTCTTCTTTCTGATTAAACACTCCTACATCTTCTAAATAATGCTTCTTTGAGTTAAAGCAACTATCCATCACAATGGACTCTAGATCATCGTCATTCTCCTCTTCTTCTATGACATCACTAGGGTCACATTCTTCTAGCAAGGGCTGACACATGGACACTGAAATATCATAACCCTCCTCATCAGAATGAGGTGTCCATTGTTCTTCATTGACTGCAATGTCCTTGGTCGCTAAGATTTCTGCCCAATCATGAGGCTCAAATTCCTCATCTGGAAAGATCACCGGTGTATAGGCTGGGTCTGTAATTGGTCTATCTCCTGGAGAAATTCCTTCTTCTCTTGCCTTTAAGCATTTTTCCTCTTCCTCCGCGACCCTGCACATCCACAAATGAGTATCTTCACGCAACCACGATGGATCAGGTGAACTTCCAGAATGCACAGAGATAGAATCTTCTTTCACTTTGTGGATAGGATTCCACTGTAGGAGTGGTACATCTCTGAAGGTGTAATCCTTCAAATTGACCTTGGTGGTGACCCTTAAGTGTTGTAAGTACAAGGAGTTGGTTCCCCAATCCTGTACTATTTGCAATTGTCGTAGGAAGGGTCTTCCTAGGATCATCTCATAGACATTATTTTTCTCAAAGTCACATATAGCAAATGTATGTTCAAACTCTACACCACAGGTGGTTAGAGTTATCCCTTCTAGCAATCCTAGAGGTCTTTCAAAATTACCGTCGGCCATTTGAAGCTTCATTCTAGTTGGTCTTAATGTGGGCTTGCCCCATCGCTTCCACAAGGAGGTGGTCGCAATAGCAACACCAACACCTGAATCTATGATTGCTTTGGTTGTGTAACCTTGGTAGGTGATTGGAAGATAAGTATTACCTTCTTCACCTTCACACATGTCCCCTATTATGTCTAGAGGTATCTCTGGAACTTTCTTTTTAGAGCCTATTTTTTGCATTTTGGAATCAAGTTCTGGAACTTGATCCTTCACATGATTCCATAGCTCAGATTTTGCTTTGAGCAGCTCTTCTCAAGTGAGATGACACTGAACCTTAGTGTTCTTCATGACATCAGTATTCCTTGGAACCACTGAGTCTTCGTTTCTTACCAGTATTGTGGGAGCTCTAATCTGGAGAGATTCAGACTCTCCGTAAATAGATGGAATGTCTTGGGGAAATTGATAATGAAGGTCATCAATATCATGAATAGGAGGGGAATTACCCTTCTCCTTGGCTCATTTCTCCTCTTGTATTTCTCGCAAGAACTCTTGAGAGTATTCTTGAATTGAAAAAGGTGTTCCAATATCCATGGAATTAGGAACATAAGCTTTCATTGCTGAAGAGCTTTCTCTCTCAACAATTGGTTGAGCCGGTGGAGGTAAAGAAACTTGTGGTTTGTTTACCAAGTGCTCTAATCTTTCTAGTAAACCATGGAAATGCAAATCTGGTTTGAAAGAGTTTGTCTGTTTGAACTTTTGACTAGTCTCAAGCATAGCCTAAGCTAATTCTACCATTATCATGCACATTTTTGTCCGTTCAACCTCTAAATCGGCTCAAGGGTAACTCTTGTCTAGGTTTGTAGCTGTTGGCCCTTCTTGAAGTCGAGTGTGGTAGGCCTTGAACATCATGTCCAAGCCTTTAGGGGTTGGATCTACAAGAACAGACCCTGGTTGCGATCTATTTACAATGGGTGGTGGGGTGGGATGAGGTGGTGTGGATGGAGTCTCGACATGCGAGGGACTTTGAGATGCAATGTCTTCTATCTTTGTTTTTGCTTCTTTCAGGCTTTCTGATAGTTTAGATAACTTTCTATTCCACTTGCGATTGGTCTTCTCTCTGGTATCCTTCCATGTTCTTGTTTTTCTCTTACTGGGCTCTCCTGATTCACTTGAATCTGATTGTTCAGTCGGCTTATCCTGTTTTAAGGCTTGTGCCCTAGTGACTGCCTTTATAGGAGCCACATTACTGCAACTAGCACTTGCGTCCACCACTAAGCCTACCACATTAATGGGTGTGACCTTGGGCACACTAGAGGGGTTTCTTGGACAATCTCTAGGGAGATGGTCTTTACCACACTCAAGACAAAAGGCTTGTATTATGATGTTTTGTCATTGTCCCAGAGTTGGTGAGTGGGGACATTCATGAATGAAATGGTCGCCCTGACACCTAAAACATGATCCTCTAGGGGCTTGTGGTCTCATTTGTCTCAATTGGGGCCTAGGGTTAGGATTTGTGTACATGACATTGGAGTATTCTGGCTCCCAATTTTGTTCCATAGGTGGTGCCTCGTATTGATATGGATAAGTCTCACTATGCTCAGGTGACTCTCTGTAATAAGCATGTGGACTACCTTCATGGGAGTAGTCTAAACTATGAGCATGAAAGTCATTCTCTGCGATCCGTGGGGTCACTGGCACTAATGCTCTATTAAGGTTCTCTTCTACCACTGCATACTTAAGTGGAATTACATTGGTAGGCATTGGTGGTTGGTTTCCTAGGACTGGTTGTGGCCTATATGGTGCCTATTATTGTTGTTGTGGTCTATAATATGGTTGTTGGTATTGGTTCTGATACCTACCTTGTTGGTAAGGTTATTGATAATCTTGTCTAATAGCCTGCCTATTGTCTGGACAATCTTGAGCCGTGTGGTTCGTGTATTTTCTCTCATTAGTGCAATATGGAGCACTCCTTTCTCTCATGTTCTGGTTGTGCAATGGGCATACATTAGCCATGTGGTCGCCCCTAGAGTTATAACACCGATTCAATGGGGTGACTCTTGGTATTTGCCTATTTTGAACTCCTAGCTTCTTGGAAACTTGCTTTGCTATCTCATCCAGCTCAGTGGAGGCTCTGGAGGTATGACTAGTAGAACTGTCAGAGTCTTTATAGAGTTTAGATAGTCCTAAATCCTTACCCAAGTTGTCTTCTATGTCAATGCAGGTCCGCACACACTCTTCTATGCTTCTAGGCTCTTTCAAGTACACATATGATCTTAACTTGGTGCTTAGTAAGCCATCTAAAAACAAATCCACTTGTTTGGCTGGTGTGGGTAACTCTAGAGTAGGGCATCTTTCTAGGTACTGTCTGAACCTTCTACCTGCTAGTCGCACTGTTTCTTGGGGTGTCTGCTTGAAGCTGTGGATCAAAGATGATGTGTTATGCCTGATACCACTCTTGGAAAATTCTACAATGAATTCGTCTAGCAGTTGACCTATATCGTGATAGTTGCGACTACTCCGTGGTTGAAACCAAGCTAAGGCAGTGCCCTTAAGAGTCAAACCAAATGCCTCGTACTGGGTGAACAAATCCTCAACCTATTCAGCTCTTAACACTTGTTTGAATTCGGCCACATGAACATAAGGATCTCCTGTCCCGTCAAAATAATTCTTCATTGCCTTGATTACTTGAGTGTAACTAAGGGTTCTTGGGTATTCTCGAGGTCTAGGCAATGGAAAATCCTGTTCATCTCTTTGATGCCTATGTGCTCGATGTCTCTCTCTTTCAGGTTTTTCACTCTCATGTCCTGATCTATTTCTACCAACAATGTGTGTAAAACTGACCTCAGGTCTCTCTCTGGCTCTTTCCCTCTGGTTTTCATGAGCCTTGGATGATCCTACTCCTTGGAGGCCATGTGACACATTGGATCGTGGTGGAGGAAAGATCAATTCACCCTGCCAAGTATATGCGTGACTATCATGCTCTGATACCAAGAACATTTTTTCCGATGTGTTATCTAGGTAGACAACTTTGCCTGGTATCTCAGGATCTTTGAATTTGTAGATGATGACTATACCCAATTGGCTAGGTTGATATGGCTTGAATCTCCAAAAGTCTTCCTCTGTTTCTTTATTCAAGAATAGTTCTATGCTTTTGTTGTCTTGAGGGATCCAATCCGGAGTGATCACTTTGGTCAAGACTGACTTACCTCTAGGAGTCTGGGGTCCTTGTCCTACATTTCCTTGTTCTAGGTCTCCTATCTCATTCTCAGGGATGATATTTCCAAACTCATCGGTCCTATCTGGTAGGTTGGTGACCACATACATGGTTCCTTCCTTATCAATGCATGAATCCTCTTCCAACTTGACTACCGGGTGTTCAAGTCGAAAAGGTTGATCTAGATTCTTGAGTTGGACCACTGATCGCCTCAGGCCATCCTCGTAGATGTGAGCACCCAATCGGTTGGTCCGAATATATTCCAACTGCGTTTTATAGGGACCTTATGGTGTTTGTAGATAGGCAGTTCCTGAGCCACCTGCAGGTTTCCCCATGCTAAAAGACATTTCTGAGTCACTTGTGTCAGGGCTTAATACATAAGGATAACCACTTAGTTGTTGTGCCCAAGACTTAGCTGTATGGTTGACACTTCCTTCAGAAGATCTAATGCTTTGTCTATCCTTGCCTAGGTGTCTATCAGATCTCAGGTTCATAAGCTTTGGTTAAGAGTCCAAAATTTCCCCTTGGTATGGTTCAAATCCTTTGGAGTCCCCTTGGGTTCCTGGTCCCACCTGAGGGTCAACTTCAAATTATCCTATCTGAAAATCAATGCCATGTAGGATTTGAAACAAGCTTTGCAACAAGCTATAGAGCTCAAAAAATGGACTTTTGATTAAAAAGTTATGTCAAATCAGGCTCCTGGAGGTCAAAACAGGGAAACATGCACTTATGGAAAAATCACGATTTTATATGAAAATCACGATTTTGGACAACCTTGGAAATCACGATTTTGAATGAAAATTGTGACTTTGGGGGTCTAAAAATCATGATGCTAAGCACTTATGAAAATCAAGATTCTGAGGGATCATGAAAATTGCAATGTTGAGTAACCACGAAAATCACGATTTTGTGAAATCATGAAAATCGCGATGCTAACCACCTATCAAAATTGCGATTTTGAGCAATCCCCAAAAAATGCAATTTTGAATGAAAATTGTGAAAAATGTGATTTTGAGTGACAATCGTGAAAAACGTGATTTTCAGTGACAATCGTGAAAAATGTGATTTTGACTTAGAATCGTGAAAAATGCAATTTCGAGTGTGATCACAAAATCGCGATCTTGAGTGAAAATCGTGTTTTTGGCTTGAAAATCACGATTTTGAGAATGACCAGAAAATCATGATTTTGATTGAAAATCATGTTTTTGAAAATCGTGATTTTTGAGCCACAGAGAAGCATGTTTTCAAAAAATCGTGTTTTTGGCTGAAAATCATGATTTGTGAAAATCGCGATTTTGAGCCCACTGAAAATCGTGTCTTCTGAGAATCGTGTTTTTGAGAAATTTAGAGAATCACGATTTTGAGCACAACCAAAGAATAACGATTTTTAGCACAACCAGAGAATCGCGATTCTGAGAATGATCCCAGAATCGTGTTCTTTTCAAAAAGCTTTTAGGCAGGAAATAGAAATCCATATTTCTTTGAAAAAATTTGAATTTTATGAAAATCGCGATTTTCAGTCAGAATCGTGTTTTTGGCGGGAAATTCAAATTTATGAGCACCGAGCAATGGCAAGCTCCGTACGTGTAGAAAATCATGAAAAACACAGACGCTTGCTCTCTCTAACTCCTTCTCACACAATAATGCATGAAAAATGGTATGAAAATGGTGAAAATGCACTAAAAAACAAGAAATTTCTATGAAGAAGAAGATGGATGAAGATGGTGATGATGATGATGATGAAGATGAAGAAGAAAAATCAGAAAATGAACAGAAATGATAGTTTTTTTACCTTCCAATGTCGCAAATCTATGATCTTACCATCACAACGCTCGTCCTCGAAGCTCTCTCTCTGGCAATGGCGCCAAAATTTGGTGTAGCTCAAGCGTAAGCACCACCACCTTTACATGTCAATCTACGGAGACGTGAGGACCGGTATGAAGATCACGAGCAAGTGAAGGCACAAGTGCGTGAGTGAAAGCACACATACACACACATGCACACAATGTAAGATCAAAGAGAGGAACAATGGAAAGCTTCGATTGCAAAAGAGTTCTCTTACAAAAGCTCTATTCTATCACAAGCTAACCTCAAAAATGAGCTCTCTAGCTCTTTTTATAGTTTTTGGCCTAGTTTTGGCCCTGTCCAGACCCAGTGTCTGGCCTAGTTAAAAATTAGGTTCCAGGGCTTATTTGAGGGCTCAAACAGAGTCTAAAAATTATGAAAGTTGGTAGGATGATACTTCTAATACTCCTCAAGCTCAAGGACTCCTCGGCTTGGACAAAATGAAGTTGCAAAAATGTGAAATGGTATTTACAATGGTTTTTAGTGATGAAAATCACTATTTTTGTAGGGGATTCTTGTGAAAATTTGACATACACTTCTTGGAGCTCCCTAGTTGCTCCCTTTTCTTGTGTGTCCACTTCCTTGATGCACTTGCATGCTTTGTCCTTGACCTTGAACTTCAACACATATACATATACATATACATATACATATACATATACATATACATATACATATACATATACATATACATATACATATACATATACATATACATATACATATACATATACATATACATATACATATACATATACATATACATATACATATACATATACATATACATATACATATACATATACATATACATATACATATACATATACATATACATATACATATACATATACATATACATATACATATACATATACATATACATATACATATACATATACATATACATATACATATACATATACATATACATATACATATACATATACATATACATATACATATACATATACATAAACATATAGATATGCATATACATATACATATACATATACATATACATATACATATACATATACATATACATATACATATACATATACATATACATATACATATACATATACATATACATATACATATACATATACATATACATATACATATACATATACATATACATATACATATACATATACATATACATATACATATACATATACATATACATATACATATACATATACATATACATATACATATACATATACATATACATATACATATACATATACATATACATATACATATACATATACATATACATATACATATACATATACATATACATATACATATACATATACATATACATATACATATACATATACATATACATATACATATACATATACATATGCATATGCATATACATATACATATACATATACATATACATATACATATGCATATACATATACATATACATATACATATACATATACATATACATATACATATACATATACATATACATATACATATACATATACATATACATATACATATACATATACATATACATATACCATATACAAGTATACATATACATATACATATACATATACATATACATATACATATACATATACATAGTACATATACATATACATAGATACATATACAGATACATAGTCATATAATATAATATACATATACATATACATATACATATACATATACATATACATATACATATACATATGCAGATACATATACATATACATATACATATACATATACATATACATCTATCATATACATATAACATATACATATATTAATACATATACAATAAACATAGTACATATACATATACTATACATATACATATACATATACAATATACATATACATATACAATATACATATACATATACATATACATATACATATACATATACATATACATATACATATACATATACATATACATATACATATACATATACATATACATATACATATAAATATACATATACAGATACATATGCATATAAATATACATATACATATACATATGCATATACATATACATATACATATACATATACATATACATATACATATACATATACATATACATATACATATACATATACATATACATATACATATACATATACATATACATATACATATACATATACATATACATATACATATACATATACATATACATATACATATACATATACATATACATATACATATACATATACATATACATATACATATACATATACATATACATATACATATACATATACATATACATATACATATACATATACATATACATATACATATACATATACATATACATATACATATACATATACATATACATATACATATACATATACATATACATATACATATACATATACATATACATATACATATACATATACACATACATATACATATACACATACATATAGATATACATATTGTTAGCAGCAGACAAGGGAGTCAACGAAGATCTGGCAAATAGGCCAATAATTTTCTTCAGGAAGGAAGTACGTATGAGCATTCACGCAGATTTAGCACTAAGGCAACCTTAATGTTTCAAAACCTCTACACCAATTAAAAGTGATTCTCATCACTAAACACCATTGTAAATACCATTTCATCTTTTTGTAGCTCCATTTTGTGCAAGCCAAGGAGTCCTTGAGCTTGAGGAGCTTTAGAAGTATCTACCTACCAATTTTCGTATTTTTTAGATCTCGTTTGAGCCCTCAAATAAGCCCTGGAACCTAATTTTTAACTAGGCCGGACACTAGGTCTGGACAGGGCCAAAGCTAGTCAAAAACTATAAAAGGAGCTAGAGAGCTCATTTTTGGGGCTAGATTGTAATTGGAATGAACTTGTAAGAGCTCTTTGAAAGTAATCTAAGAATTCCATTGTTCCTGACTCTTTGTCTTGCCGTGTGGGTGCGTGTGTGTGCATGCTTGTGTGCTTCTCACTCACACACCTGTGCCGCCACTTGCTCGAGGTCTTCATACCATCCTCATATCTTCCCGGATTGACATTAAAGGAGGTGCTACTCATCACTGAGCTACACCAAATTTTGGCACCGTTGCCGGGGATCGAGCTTTGAGGACGAGCGTGTGATGGTAAGATGTAGAGTTGACGCGTTGGAGTTGTAGGTATTTTCATCACTTTCCTCTATTTTCTTGTTTTTTCTTCACCATCTTCATCACCACTATCATCATCACCATCTTCCACCTCCATCTCCATCATCGCGAAAATTTCTGTTTTTTGGTCATATCACCATCTCCACCTCATTTCCTTCATTCTACTTGTGAGAGAGAGCGAGAGAGCGATATTGCTTGCACTGTTTTTGCATGTTTATTGTGTTTCTTGCAGGTATCATCATCATCACCCCTCCAGCACGTTGCGCAGGTGCGAAATTCGTCTAATCTGTCTCGCGGTCGCCAGCATCTGTCGATCGTGATCGACAGAAAATTCGAGCATTTGGTAAAACAAAGTTCACCACTAGCACATGCATGATGAGCACATCCCAAATCACATAAAAAAGTAGAAAAATTCCGTGTATTTCTGTCAATCGTGATCGACAGCCTCTGTCAATCGCGACCGACAGACCCTGTCAATCGCGATTGACACTATCAATCGCGATCGACAGACCTCACGATCGACAGACTGCCACGTAGGATCCTGTCAATCGCGATTGACACCGTCAATCGCGATCGACAGCCACGACCGACACCTCTGTCAATTGCGATTGACACCGTCAATCGCGATTGATTGAAAGTCAACGATTGATTGACTGTTGCGCGTAGCCTCTTGTCCATCGCGACTGATAGGCCCCCGATTGACTGAAATTTCGGCGAAAAATCCGGAAAACGTGTCAATCGTGATTGATACCGTCGATCGCAATTGACAGCCACGATCGACTCTGTCGATCGCGATTGACACCATCAATCGCAATTGACACTGTCCATCGCGACTGACAGGCCCGACGGACACCTCTGTCAATCGCGATTGACAGACCTGTCGATCGCGATTGACAGGCTTTTCGGCCAAAAATTAGGGTTTGCTGTTGTTCAAACTTTGGCGTAAATTTTGGGGCAAATAGTCAATCCATTGGCATAATTGGAGGGTCCTACGCTTGTGTTTTGGGAGAAAATCATAGGATCCGGCAACCAGATTGAATCCTGTCCTAACCCCCTAAACCCTGAACAGTCATAACTTCTTCATACGAAATCAAATTTTTGAGCTCTAGGGCTTGTTGGAAAGGGTATTTTGAAGTTGTCCACACCTAGGGGGATCAAAGTCAGGAGACTTAAGAATTGTTTTTCCTAAAATTCACTATGCAAATTAGTGTTTGTGCTATAGGAATGAAATCATTGGTTCTGTCTTTGGAATTTAAATTTCTAAGCTAACTTTGGAACTCTTACAGATCTATTGAGAGCTTCGAAAGGCGTTCTAAGCAAGTGTAAGTGCAAGCTTGGGAACACACTTCCTGGGCACTCAAGGGCAACCAAGCAGGAAACAAAAGGTTGGAAACTTTTAACCCCCTCTGTCAATTCATAGTTTAGGCTAAGAACGACAAGAGGTAGGAGTAAGTCAGGGCGACGATAGGCAGGTATCAAGTTGAAGACTACCTAAAAGACGCAAGTTCAAGCTAAAAACCTAATCTCTGTACTGTCGACAACATAAAGGAAAAGAACCTAACGTGGAACGATCAATTCCAAGTACGGAAAATACTCAAGTATTCCTGCCGACGCAACACCTGACAAGATCATAAACATAATAACTCACTCTTAGCGAATCAAGTAACTGAGACGAACTGATCGGCAACGAGATTGTACTCTGGGCAAAAATCGGGCTACTTAACTAGGCATATGAACCTTAGATCAGGGCGACATCTAGTAAGGGAGAGACAGAGCCTTAGGTCTTCAGAGGCTAGTGTCAACCACACTGCTAGGTCGTGGGCCCAGCAGTTGAGCCATCACTCATACTACCCAAGTTCTGAGACTAGTGAATCCGAGATGTCTCAAGGTATGGAGAGACCTACAGGCAGTACAGGAGTGCCATACTTGCACAGGGTAGAAGGCCCCTACAAAATGCAGTTAGAATACCTTAGGACCAACCGATTAGGTGCTAGCATCTATGAGGACGGTCTAGGAAGATCCGTGGTCCAGATTAAGAATCCTGATCAATCCATTGGATTAGAGCACCCAGCTGTCAAGTTTGAAAATGGAGCATATTTGGACAAAGAAGGCACCATATACGTAGTCACCAGTCACCCAGATAGGACGGACGAATTTGGAAATGTAATCCCCGAAGCAGACTTAGGTGACTTAGAACAAGGAAACATGGGTGCAGAACCTAGAACCCCTCGAGGCAAATCGGTTCTCACTAGGATTATCACACCGGAGTGGATTCCCCAGGATAATAAAAGCATAGATTTGCTCCTCAATCGAGAAACCGATGAAGCCTTTTGGAGATATAAATCTAATCAGCCAACTGATATAGGAACTATCATGATCTATGAGTTTAAGGATCCGGATAGCCCAGGTAGAGTGACCTACTTAGATCACACTTCGGAGAGGATCTTTGTAGTGACAGAAAATGATAGGCATGCTTACACTTGGAAGGGTGAATTTGTTTTCCCCCAACCAAGATCGAATGTATCCTATGGTCACCCTGGAGCTGGAACATCCCAAGCTCATGAATTACAAAGAGACAGACATAGAGCTAGGCCAGAAGTAAGCTTTGCCACCCCAGGGGGCAGAGAAAGAACGAGAATGGAAACAAACAGAGTAGAGCCTAAGATACCTAGAGCTCACAGGAATCAAAGAAATGCGGATGAGTTCCCTCTACCACGACCTAGAGAGCACACAAGGACCTTGAGGCCGACTCAGCTAGTTAAGTCCATGAAGAACTACTTCGATGGCACGGGAGATCCATACGATCATGTGGCTGAGTTTAGGCAAGTCCTGAGAGCTGAACAAGTAGAGGACCTGTTTACACAGTATAATGCCTTTGGTCTGACCCTTAGGAACACTGCCCTGACATGGTTTCAACCACTAAATGAGAGGCAGTTCAGGAGCATAGACCAACTCCTAGAGGCTTTCATTATTGAATTCTCTAAGAGTGGCATAAGGCATAATACCTCTTCACTGATTCACAGCTTCAAGCAAACCCCTCAAGAAACTGTGAGACTTGCAGGAAGAAGATTTAGGCAATACTTAGAAAGATGCCCTGTTTCGGAGTTACCCACACCAGCCAAGCAAGTGGCTTTATTCTTGGATGGATTGCTAAGTACCAAATTGAGATCTTATGTGTACCTGAAGGACCCTAGAACCATAGAAGATTGTGTACGCATGTGCATCGATATTGAGGATAACCTAGGGGAGGAGTTAGAGCTTTCCAAGATATACAAAGAGTCGGATAGTGCCTCTAACCTCTCATCCACACAATCCACATCAATCGAGGAACTTGCAGAGAAAGTGGCTCAGAAACTAGGTGTAACTAGCAAACAGATCCCAAGGTTTGCTCCTGTGAAGAGGTGCTATACTTGTGGTGGCGACCACATGGCGAATGTATGTCCCATTATGGCCCAGCCCCAAGTAAATCCTAGTAGCCAGTACTGCACCATAGAGCGAAGGTACACCAATCACACCGCGCAAGATTGCCCCTACAATAAGCAAGCCGTTAGGCAGACGTACCCACAGCCATACCCACAACAAGGAAGATACCAGAACCAGTACCCACCTCAGCAGTATACTAGGCCTCAACAAACCTACCAACCCTACCAAAACCAACAAAGGCCTCAGCCTGTGCTAGCACAACAACCCTCTGCACCAGCTAATGTGATCCCAATAAAATATGCAGCAGCAGAAGAAAACTTGAATAGAGCTATAGTCCCTATAACACCACTGCTCTCAGAAAGTGATCCTAGTGACCATAGTTTCGACTCTACACATGTTGATAGCCCCCAGGCTTACTACATGCAATCTCCCGAACATGGTGAGTCCTACTATAGTGAAGAGCCAAATGAACCTAGTTGGGAATCAGATTACACAAATGTCATGTATGCAAACCCCAACCCTAGGCCTCAACCTAGGCAGGTAAGACCTCCATTCCCAAGAGGACCGTGCTACAGATGCCAAGGAGATCACCTCATTCGTGACTGTCCCTTACCTCCACCTACACAATCCCAATCAGTGATGATCCAAGGCTTTTGCCAAGAATGTGGAAAGGAGCATCTCTTACGAGATTGCCCAAAGAACCCCAATAATATGCCAAAAATCACTCCTATCAACGTGATTGGGTTAGTGGTAGACTCCACAGGGAGCGTGACGTCCACTGCACCAGTACAGGTAGTCACTAGAGCTCAAGCATTGCAGCAAAACCAAGCTGTAGGCCAGGAAAAGAGCCCAGAAGTTAGTGAAACGGAGAGCATAACCAAGAAAAGGACTAGAGCATGGAGAGATAGCCGTGAAAGAATGAAAAGACAATGGGCAAAGAAAATGAACGAATTAGAAGAAAGCATAAGAGAAACAAAGGCCAGAGTTGTGGAGCTCACCTCTCAACCGGACTCTCACAGGTCACCCCCGCCTCAATCCATATCACCTCCTCCGCCACCCTCCATATCATCTCCATCCAACCCACCACCATCCAACCTGCCTCACCTAAATCCACCACCCCCTAGAGTAGGATCAGTCCTAGCAGATCCCACTCCCGAAGACCTTAATATGATGCTTAAAGCATATCAGGCCAGAATCCAAGAAGGGCCAACCATAATCGATCATGAAAAATGCTACCCTAGGGCCGAGCTAGAGCTTGAACGAACTAAAATTTGTGCCAAAATGGTGGAATTGGCTCAGACCATGTTTGAAGCTAGTCGCCTCTTTAACATCTCTAGCTCAGCTAAGACGCAGTTACATTTTGATGGACTGCTAGAAAGAATAGAGAGGCTAATTGCACAATCAGAAAAGGAACCTGCCCCTCAAAGAAAGGAAAGGGCAAGAGAACGGTTAAGCCAGCCTCTTCAGGAAGCCCATGTGCCTCCTCAAGAAGCTTATCCTTCCCCCCAAAAGGCAGAAGAGCCTCCCTCGAAAGCTCACGTACCTCCACAGGTTGCCTACATTCCTTCTCAGGGAACACATGAGCCTGTTCGGAAAAGTAATAGAATAAGTAATCCTCCCCAGGAAGCTTGTGCTCCAAACATCTATGAGAGCGAGGAAAGAGCCAACGATAGAATAAGCCCTCCTTCCCAGGTTGCTTATGTGCCTAATTCTACGGAGCCAGACACTTCTTCTTCTATGAATCGGTTTGCACCAGACTTGCTACGAGAAATTCAAGAAGATAAATGGGATAACGAAAGTGAAGTCACCCCTCCCTTTGAACTTGTGGATGATGCACACGACCAATTCCCACAAGACATCCCATCTATTTACGGGGAACATGAGAGTACTCAGTCTCACGAGAGATTGGACTTTGAATCCAATTCCATACAAGAGTTACCCCATTTCACAGGCCCATGGGAAGCAAAGTCCACGTGTATGAGAGCACCCACAGTCATGGTAAGAAACGAAGATTCAATCATACCTAGGAACACGGAGGTAGTGAAGAACACTCAAGTGCAGTGCAATCTCAAGTTGGAAGAGCTACTCAAGGTTAAACCTGAATTATGGAAACATGTAGCCAAACAAGTACCAGAGATAGCAAAACCTCGTTCCCAGGTAGGATCACATAGAACGGTGCCAGAGATACCCTTGGATAAAATAGGAGATATGTGTGAAGGTGAAGAAGGGAACACCTATCTTCCCATTACCTACCAGGAATACACCACCAAGGCAATTTTGGACTCAGGTGCAGGAGTTGCAATTGCCACCACTTCCCTATGGAAGCGTTGGGGCAAGCCAGCACTCAGGCCAACGAGAATGAAATTGCAGATGGCCGATGGTCACATAGAGAGACCCCTAGGGTTGTTAGAAGGAATAACTCTCACTACATGTGGTGTTGAGTTCGAACATACATTTGCTATATGTGACTTCAGCAAGAACCATGCCTATGAGATGATTCTGGGACGACCTTTTATGCGACAGTTGCAAGTGGTGCAAGATTGGGGAACCAATTCTTTGTACCTGCAACACTTGGGTGTTACGACCAAAGTGAACCTCAAGGATTATTCTCATAGAGATGTGCCTCCTATTCAATGGAATCCCATCCATAGAGCCAAAGATGAGACTGAGTCTGTGCATTCCATAGAATCTGGATCCTCTTGGATGCATGAAGACACCCACTTATGGATGTGTAAGGTAGCAGTAGAAGAAGAGAAGAGAGAGAAAGCCAGAGAGATAGGTGCAAAAGAAAACCATAGATCAATTCAAGACCCAGCCTATGCACCTGTAGTCTTTCCTGATGAGGAATTTGAACCCCATGGCTGGGCAGAAATCCTAGCAACAATGGACGTAGCCATCAATGAAGAACAATGGACACCCCACTGTGATGAGGATGGCTATGATATTTCAGTCTTCTCCATAGAGCCAATCATGGGAGAGGCAGTCCTAGAAGAATGCGAACCTAGCCCAGATGCATTTGAGGATGCAAGTGACTCCGATCTAGAGTCAATCATTATGGACCCACCATTTGCATCAGATGAAGAATACTTCCATGAAGTAGAATTTCAACCCCAGAAGCATGGAGAGCTTACAAATGATGTAAGACTAGCCACACATGTGACCCTGAAGGAAGAAAGAAAGAAAGAAAAGAAAGAAGAGAGAAGTCTCACCCGAAGAGGAAGAATCTTTGTTTGAGGTCCCAGAAAATTTTGAGAAGTATGAGATAGGCGACAGGAGAGTCATGATAAGAATGCCTAAACGAGAGGCACAATCCGGAGAGGCCTATGATAACAAAGAAACCACCAAGAAAATAGTAGTGGCCTTAGAAGAAGGAGAGGAGAGATGCACATACATAGGCCATGACCTAACAGAGGAAGAAGAGCATGCGTTAATAGCCTTGCTAAGAGAATACAGAGATGTATTCGCTTGGAGTTACAGGGATTTGAAGGGTGTTGACCCAGACATATGCTCTCACACCATCCCCATGACCTCAGATGCTAAACCTTCTAAGCAAAAGCCCTACACATATAACGATAATTACGCTGCTAAGATCAAAGAGGAGATAGATAGACTGGTCGAAGCTGGATTTATCTATGAAATTGAGCACACTGAGTGGGTATCCCCCATCCTAGTGGTGCCCAAGAAGAATGGCAAGCTGCGTGTATGCATTAACTTGAAGAAGGTCAATGCAGCCACAATCCGAGATAACTATCCGCTTCCTATCACAGAACATCTCTTAGAAAGAGTAGCAGGCAAGGAAGTGTACAGCTTCCTTGATGGATTTTCGGGCTACAATCAAGTAGCCATAGCTCCAGAAGATCAGCATAAAACAGCTTTTGCCACAGAGTGGGGCATATTCGCCTTTCGTGTAATGCCATTTGGGCTTACCAATGCACCAGCTACCTTCCAGAGACTAATGTGCCATGTATTTAAAGAGTTCCTGAGGAAGAATTTAGAAGTCTATGTTGATGATCTTTGTGCTCATTCCAACATCAGACAAACCCATATTCCTGAACTCAGACAAATCTTTGATAAATGCAGAGAATATCAGGTTTGCCTGAACCCAGAAAAATGTGTTTTTATGGTCAGGCAAGGCAAGATTCTAGGACACATAGTGTCAAAGAATGGCATATCCACTGATGAAGAGAAAGTGAGAGCCATAGCAGAGCTACCTAGGCCAAGGAATGTCAAGGAAGTACAAGCCTTCATGGGGCATTGTGGTTACTACCGCCGGTTCATTCACATGTATGCCGTCATTGCAAAGCCCATGTACGGACTTCTGACTAACTTTGAGTGGACTGATGAATGTGAGAACTCCTTCCAGGAGCTTAAACGAAGATTATGTTCAACACCAATCTTGACCACGCCAGATTGGAATAAGCCTTTCCATGTTCATGTGGATGCATCCAATTATGCCATTGGATGTGTGCTTGCCCAACCTATTGGTGAAGGTAACATGGACCTTCCAATTGCTTATGCCAGTAGACAATTGAATGCAGCTGAACGAAATTACACCACTACAGAGAGAGAAGGATTAGGCATGGTATATGCAGTCAAGAAATTTAGACACTATTTGCTTGCAAATAAGTTTAAATTTTTTACTGACCATCAGGCATTGTTGTACTTGGTAAACAAACCATGCAATACAGGAAGATTAGTAAGATGGTTTCTCTTACTAATGGAATACGACTTTGAGGTAGTGGTGAGAAAAGGGAGAACTCATTTGAGAGCTGATCACCTTTCTAGGCTCACATCTGGAGAAGCCCCACAAGGAGTGTCAGATGATCTTCCTGATGCTTACTTGTTTAATTTGGAAGTGGTGCCGCAGTGGGCTAAGCCATTAGTGCCAGTATTGACATACGGGCCTAACCATCCTGTAGTAAACACACAGAATAGAGAGGTTGTGAAAGCCCAAAAGTACCACATCCTGGCAGGAAGCATGTACAAGCACACGGATCAAGGGATCTTGGCTTGTTGTGTAGAAGAAGACGAGTATGCGAAGTGGTTGCAATTAGCACATGTAGGTGCATTAGAGCAACACTACTCAAAACAACAAACCCTACAGACACTCAGGAGACTCGGAGTGCATTGGCCAACTATGGAAGCTGATGTCCAAAAGTTGTGCAAGGAATGCCCAATCTGTTGCACTAAACCACCTGTGGAACACGCCACTCTTTATCAAGTGTCCATTGTGCCAGATTGGAGTGAACCTCTAGTATCCTTCCTGAGGACAAACACATTCCCTCCAGACATGACTCTGGCGAGGAAAAGGAGTTTAGAACAACAAGCCCTGGATTACTCACTCATTGGTGATAATCTATATAAGCGTGGTAAAGATGGTTACCTAAGGCTATGTGTCCATGAAAGTGAATATCTCAAGATCTTGGACACTGCTCACCAAGGTGTAGCAGGAGGACACTTTGGACCAGATCGGGTGATCAAGGCAATACTATTTGCGGGCTTCTGGTGGCCAACCCTTCACATGGATGCACATGCCTTTGTGAAACGATGTGATGTCTGTCAGAGAAGCCAATATCCTATACGTAAAGATGAGATGCCACTGAAACCTATGATGGGTGGACGTGCATTCTCCAAGTGGGGAATAGACTTCGTGGGTCCTATTAATCCCCCAGCTAAGAGTTCCCATGCAGAATATATCATTGTGGCAACAGACTATCTAACAAAATGGGTAGAGGTGAAAGCCACAACGAAGAACGATGCTCAAACAACTGCTAAATTCTTGTTTGAGAATGTATTCACAAGATATGGACTACCTATAGAGCTTGTAAGTGATAGAGGTACTCACTTCTTGAACGAAGTGATTGAAAATCTACTCCAAGAATTCTTGGTAGTTCATAAGAAGTCTGCCCCCTATCACCCCCAAGCAAATGGCCAGGCTGAGAGCACAAACAAGATCTTGTGCAATGTACTGACGAAATTAGTGAACACTAAATGCTCTGATTGGGACAAACAACTACACCATGCTGTTTGGGCATACCGAGTCGCCTACAAAACGGTACTCCAAGCCACCCCCTTTTAGATGGTATTTGGCCAAAACGCGCTGCTACCCTTGGACTTCTTGATACCTACATTGAAGGTAGCACAAGAGCACGAATGGACGGGTCATGAACTCTCCTCTCGACTTTTTGACCTTGAACGATTAGGAGAAACAAGACTGAGAGCAGCTGCAGGGATATATGCAGCAAAGAAACGACAGAAGGCATACTTCGATGCCCATGTGAAGGATAAGGGCTTGAAAGCAGGAGACTTAGTTTTAGTCTACACACTGAAACAACATGCGAGGAAATTAGAGAAGCGTGGCTATGGACCTATGATCATAAATAGGATCTCCACGAGTGGAGCAGTACAACTAGCCACTTTAGAGGGTGATGTTCTCCCAAACTATATTAGCGGATGCAGAGTTAAGTTGTATCAGGAACCTCTCACAGAGGAAATGCTAAGTCGACTCAACACTGCTAAGAAACGCAAAGAGGAAGAAAAGCGAATTCGAGAAGAAGCTCAAGCAGAAGCCCTAGAACGCATACGAAGAATGAAATTAAGAAGACAAGCAAGAGAGCAACCTGTGCCAGAGGCATATGCAGATCAAGGATATAACGTGGCGATGTGTGAAGTTTCAGGTGATAGCTCACATAGGATAACTGATCGACGTCCTTTCATAACCTTAGATATAGGACAAGGAAAGAGTGCAAGGACTATAAGAGCCTTGATTGACTCAGGCGCAGCCACTAGTGCTGTTAAATTGTCTTACTGTCAAGAGTTGCAGTTAACTGTCAATCCCATGGAAGCATATCTCATAGGATTGGGAGGTGTGGAAACCCCTTGCATGGGCGAGGTGGAACTTCCCCTCTATATTCATGATGAGGCAATGACAGTTAAGGTACTGGTGTGTCAAGATGAGGATCTCACTGAACCTCTGGTCTTGGGTCAAGACTGGATCTATGACCAAGCAGTCAACTTAAACCTAAGAAGCGGACTTCTTCAGGTATGGGTCAATCATAGTCGAATTACAGTAGAGTTGGATAATGGAGCACTCAAGGAACTAGGAAAGGCACACACTCCTGGTCCTTCCAGGAGTACACATGAAGATGACCATGCTGTTCTTGTCCAAGGCTATGTGATGCAGAGGAATGAAGATCTCAAAACAGGAGTCAGGACCACAGCGGAACTTCCTTCTTTTCCAAAGGCCAAAGGGAGACGACAACCAAAGGTGGATCAAAGGCATAAGAAGCAGAGCAATACCTATGTTGGAGATCAAAAGTACCGGCGCACCAAAATGTCTCAAAAAGCGAAACAAGTGTGGGTGCGGAAAGGCGAACACCCGGCTGCACTCAAGCCAACCACACGAGCACAGCCTCTTATTAGTAACCAACAACATGACGCTAATAAGAAGTCTTTCAAAGGTTCTTCGACTAATGTGAAGTCTATTTGGGTGCCCAAGAGGTCGATGAAGGCTAGCCCACAATCAAGACAAATTTGGGTGCCTAAGGCTTGTTTGCGGGCTCAAATAGCTACACCAAGGCCACACCCTTTACGGCGTGATCCATTCACTCACACCGCCGACATTCACTCGTTTTCAACACTCAGGAACACACCAAGGCTCATGAGCACGAACAGAATCACTTGTAAATGGGTCCCCAAAAGACCTCATTTTCAAGCCGACTCACCAATACAGCTCTCGAGAGTCTCTACGAAACCAAGAGCAAAACCTATCCGCTGCATGTGGCAGCCTAAGACTTGTAACAAACCCCCGGACCCCATTTGTAAATCCATGACCACCTACTCACCGCATCACTATCACACTACATTATTTCACTTAGCTCTTAGGTCTACCGAACTCCTAACCACACACACACTCGCACCGAACACTTACTAACCCATTAATCTCTCCCGACCCTCATGTTAATGTTGTAATGGGGATAACAACGGTTCTCTCTTGTCCTGTACAATGTTAACACATGTTTCTATATTCTCACAGCGATAGGAAGCAAGAAGTAACATGGCAGATACGGTAGGAACTAGCTCCCAGGCAGGCACCAGCCCCCAAATTGTGGACATTGAAAGTATTCCGGTTGAAGAGGAATTAAAGGAAAGACCAGTGGCATTACGGGCATTACATGCCATACCAATTCAGAATCCTCCACAGGGGCATACAATGCCGGTGGGCAAAGCTTCACACTGGTTCAGTGATGTTGCGGGACCTCTCGGTGAAGGCACATACATGTGGGAGTCCGAAGTAGAATTCAATGGACGCTGGGACAGATACCACTTCTTTACCAGAGAGTTTGAAAAGCTACAGAACAACGAAGGACTGAAGCCAATATGGAAGAAGGCTGGGTTATATGATTATTTCGAATTCCAACTACCAAAGCCAGATTTTCTAAGGTGCTCATACTTAATTAGTACCCTCACCCCCAGCAAAGACAAGAAAGGATACAGCTCCTTTGTGCTCCCATCACTCACAAGGGGCCATGAGTTGAAGCGTTTCCGCTTGACTATCAACCTAGTAAGAGAAGCTCTTGATATGCACGGAATGCACATTCCTACGAAAAAGGAGACCATGGTCCCCGATAACATGAAGAATAGAAATCTGACAAAACTGAAGGACATGGTGGCAATGACTCCCACGATAGCCATTCATTTACGTATGGTCATGCAACATTTCGCGTTCCCCGCACAAGACAGGTTCACAATGCCTCCCAAGAAGATCTGGTTTAGCCTCTACCTGGCGGATGCTTTTGAATTGTCCATCAATATGCCCCACTGGATTATCGACCAGATTCATATGGCTCATCAGAGATGGTATAAGAAGCAAAAGTCTGTGTTGTATGGTTGCTGTGCACTTACAAGAATTGTATACAGATGTCTCGCATATGATGTACCGGTGCAGAGGGCTCTCATTTGGTCCAGAGCACAAGAGTTTCAACGCAGATTGTCAGCTGTCGGACCTCCCTCTAAAAAGATGAGAGGCACCGTACAGATGCCTTGTGCACAACCCCGTGGTGCAACCCTAACACCAGAAACAACTCCAAGGCTTCCTCGAAGAGTGCAGCCATTTACTATAAGGTTACCCAAACCTTGTGTTTCCACCAGTACCGACTGATCTAGAATTCCCGCATGGATTCACTCTAGAGGATCTAACGGACGAAGAAGTTGCTAGAATCATCGATGCTGTAAATGCGGAAGTTGAAGCAGAGCAAGCTGGTGGATAGAAAACTGCCCCAGACCAACCCCAGCCCAGCCAACTGGACGTAGTCAATGTGGACGATGAAGAAGAAGCACATGAGGAGGCACAGGGTGGACAATCAGAAGCAGAAGAACAAGAGTATGATCAGGAAGCCCTACAAGTACTGGAAGGTGCCCCCGCCTATACTAACGCATTAAAGAAGCTCTACGATACGATGAACCGAGTCCAAGAGCAACACAGGCTATCATTAGCTGCAGGTAAAGCCCTCATGAACCATATATTGGAGGAGGAAGGCGTGGACGAGCAATACCGTGCCACCCTGGAAATGATATCAGATGCTCTGGGAGTACCTGAAACGGTGCATACTGCACTAGCGCAATCACGAAGGACAGAGAAAAGATATGGAAGACGCCCCCCACGAACGGGAAAACAAATGAATGTATTAGGATCAGGACCACAAGGCACCCCCACAACCACTGGCACAGCACACACTGTTGACGACACCGAAGAAGCCCACACATCGAGTGCACCTCCATCACCTCCCTTGCCACCCTCTCCCCCACATCAGCCCCCTTCACCTCCCCCTGCCACTGTAACCTCTACTGTCACCACCTCCGGACCCACTACACACACTGACGCACAAACCATCAGTCAACCCACATACTCTATTTCCATGGGAAACATAAGTCTAACCACAACCACGGTAAGCCCCACTCCTCCGATCACACTTCCTGGGAGTTCACAATTACACACCCCTCTATACACGTTCACAACTCTCACCGCAACCACAATCCCCATGTTCACAGTCACTCCCACCACGGCCTCCACTTTTGAATCCATGGAGGTGTCACCCCCCTCCGCACCTCTCCCACCCCCCATTTACCCACAATCCCCCATTCCCCCACCTCCCCCCTCACCCTTCTCTAGTACTGCATCCACACTTCCCTTTCCCTTCCCCTTCCCCTCTGCATTCAACTCCATTTCTCCCACCATTCCTCTTAATAATGTATTTAATAGTATGTATCAATGCATGTCCCAACTTCAGCAACATTACCAACACCTTGACAACCAACATACAAGGCTTTTTCGAAGCCACGAAGATCTCCAAGCACGGTGTAAGGATCTTGAAGAGCAGAAGCAGCTACTACAACAGCAGCACATGACCTTACAGGAACAATATGCACAATTAGTAGCCAACCCACCC
>CM035420.1:118239789-118247289 GCA_020310875.1 Ceratopteris richardii
TACGTCTACGCATACGTCCACGCATACGTCTACGCATACGTCCACGCATACGTCTACGCATACGTCCACGCATACGTCCACGCATACGTCTACGCATACGTCTACGCATACGTCTACGCATACGTCCACGCATACGTCTACGCATACGTCCACGCATACGTCTACGCATACGTCCACGCATACGTCTACGCATACGTCCACGCATACGTCCACGCATACGTCCACGCATACGTCCACGCATACGTCCACGCATACGTCCACGCATACGTCCACGCATACGTCCACGCATACGTCCACGCATACGTCCACGCATACGTCCACGCATACGTCCACGCATACGTCCACGCATACGTCCACGCATACGTCCACGCATACGTCCACGCATACGTCTACGCATACGTCCACGCATACGTCTACGCATACGTCCACGCATACGTCTACGCATACGTCTACGCATACGTCCACGCATACGTCTACGCATACGTCCATGCATACGTCTACGCATACGTCCACGCATACGTCTACGCATACGTCCACGCATACGTCTACGCATACGTCCACGCATACGTCTACGCATACGTCCACGCATACGTCCACGCATACGTCTACGCATACGTCCACGCATACGTCTACGCATACGTCCACGCATACGTCTACGCATACGTCCACGCATACGTCTATGCATACGTCCACGCATACGTCCACGCATACGTCTACGCATACGTCCACGCATACGTCTACGCATACGTCCACGCATACGTCTACGCATACGTCCACGCATACGTCTACGCATACGTCCACGCATACGTCTACGCATACGTCCACGCATACGTCTACGCATACGTCCACGCATACGTCTACGCATACGTCCACGCATACGTCTACGCATACGTCCACGCATACGTCTACGCATACGTCCACGCATACGTCTACGCATACGTCCACGCATACGTCCACGCATACGTCCACGCATACGTCCACGCATACGTCCACGCATACGTCCACGCATACGTCCACGCATACGTCCACGCATACGTCTACGCATACGTCCACGCATACGTCTACGCATACGTCCACGCATACGTCTACGCATACGTCCACGCATACGTCCACGCATACGTCCACGCATACGTCCACGCATACGTCCACGCATACGTCCACGCATACGTCCACGCATACGTCCACGCATACGTCCACGCATACGTCCACGCATACGTCCACGCATACGTCCACGCATACGTCCACGCATACGTCCACGCATACGTCCACGCATACGTCCACGCATACGTCCACGCATACGTCCACGCATACGTCCATGCCTACGTCCCTGCATACGTCCACGCATACGTATACGTATATCCCACGTATACGTATACGTATATCCCACGTATACGTATACGTATATCCCACGTATACGTATACGTATATCCCATGTATACGTATACATATACGTATAGGTCCACGTATACGTATACGTCTACGTCCACGTATACCACGTATAAGTGGACGTAGACGTCTACGTCCACGTATACCACGTATACGTGGATGTAGACGTCTACGTCGACGTATACGTATACGTCCAGGTATACGTATACGTCTACGTCCATGTATACGTATACGTCTACGTCCACGTATACGTATACATCTACGTCCACGTATACGTATAGGTCTACGTCCACGTATACGTATACGTCTACGTCCTCGTATACGTATACCTCTACCTATACGTATACGTATACGTCTACGTCTACCTATACGTATACATCTACGTCTACATCCACGTATACGTCTACGTCTACGTCCACGTATACGTCTACGTAGACGTCCACGTATACGTCTACGTAGACGTCCACGTATACGTCTACGTAGACGTCCACGTATACGTCTACGTAGACGTCCACGTATACGTCTACGTCGACGTCGACGTATACGTCCACGGCGACGTCGACATAGACGTCTACGTGGACGTATACGTCGACGTCTACGTGGACGTATACGTCGACGTCTACGTGGACGTATACGTCGACGTCTACGTGGACGTATACGTCGACGTCTACGTGGACGTATACGTCGACGTCTACGTGGACGTATACGTCGACGTCTACGTGGACGTATACGTCGACGTCTACGTGGACGTATAGGTCGACGTCTACGTGGACGTATAGGTCGACGTCTACGTGGACGTATAGGTCGACGTCTACGTGGACGTATACGTCGACGTCTACGTGGACGTGGACGTCGACGTATACGTCTACGTGGACGTCGACGTATACGTCTACGTGGACGTCGACGTATACGTCTACGTGGACGTCGACGTATACAACGTATACGTATACTATACGTAGAACGTATACGTATACTATATGTAGAACGTATACGTATACTATACCTCTGCGTATACGTATACTATACATCTGCGTATATGTATACTATACGTCTGCATATACGTATACTATACGTCTGCGTATACGTATACTATATGTCTGCGTATACGTATACTATACGTTTGCGTATATGTATAGTATATGTCTGCATATACGTATAGTATACGTCTACGAATACGGATACACATACCTATACGTATACGTATACGCATACCTATACGTATACGTATATGCATACCTATACGTATACGTATACGCATGCATATATGTATACGTATATTGATACATATACGTATACCTATACATATACCTATACATATACATATACCTATACATATACATATACCTATACATATACCTATACATATACATATACCTATATGTATACCTATACATATACATATACATATACGTATACCTATATATATACATATACATATACGTATACATATACATATACATATACATATACATATACATATACATATACATATACATATACATATACATATACATATACATATACATATACATATACATATACATATACATATACATATACATATACATATACATATACATATACATATACATATACATATACATATACATATACATATACATATACATGTACATATACATATACATGTACATATACATATACATGTACATATACATATACATGTACATATACATATACATATACATGTACATCTACATATACATGTACATATACATATACGTATACATGTACATATACATATACATGTACATATACATATACATGTACATATACATATACATATACATGTACATATACATATACATATACATACACATATACATATACATGTACTAATACATATACATATACATATACATACATATATACATACACATATACATATACATATACATATACATATACATATACATATACATATACATATACATATACATATACATATACATATACATATACATATACATATACATATACATATACATATACATATACATATACATATACATACACATATACTGTGACAACCCGTGGGCAAGAGCCCCCCCCCCCTGTATTCCTATCTAGGCCTTTTTGGTGCTTGTGTGGTTTGCCGACCGGCGCCAAATTGTGCGCAACTATAGGGGGACATGGTGAGCCTCCGACCCAAGTGACCCAAAGCGAACCAAGCGATCTCTGCGATCAACGTGCGGTAGCCTTCGTGCTAGTCCCCTCCATACGCACCTCTTGAAAGCGCCGTTGTGCCATCAAGGGGCCGTTGTAACGCGTTTGCCCGCGACGCTTAACGCGGGCCGGCTCACTATAAACGTTTACCCGCGACGTTCAACGCGGGCCGGCTTAGGCCGTCTCTTTTGTAATCGTTCTCTTTCAATGCAAGTTGGTTTTTCATTCAAACGGTGACATTCCGCTTTCAAGTAAGCAAACAAAACACTTGATCAAGTCACCCCACCGACGGGCCGGTGCGAGTCGCCGAGCGAGCCCGGGGTGCTTGTGTTCGTTTTGTCACAGTTGGTATCAGAGCCTCGCTCGACCCAAGCGGCCTTGGAAGAGAGAACGGACCGGTTGTCACACCAGTGCTGGGGACCGAGTCTTAACGTTCTACCTAGTACACCGCGATGGAGGGTGAAGGCAACGACATTTTTCTCAGCGACGTGGAGCCACGCAGTGGCGGCCACAAAGAAACAGGAAGGGAAAAACGGAGAAATAAGGGGAGGCGCCAACAAACCCCGCCTCCCACCCGGAATTATGATTTTGGGACGTTGGAAAGAGATAAAGAGGAACCGCTAGCGATGGAATGGATGATGGCTCAGGACACTCGCATGGACCGTCTTGAGTCCACCATTGCCAGTCTAGCGCAGCTTCTAAAAGTGCCAGTCGAACTAAAGGAGGACCAAGATAAAGGGAAGCAACCTGAGTTACAGGAGGGTGAAACCTCGGGAAGAACGTCTAGGCAGGGCCGTCGGCCACAGACCCGAAGACGCCGACCCGTCTCCTCCTCGGACGATGGAAGCGACTCAGACTCCTATGGGAGATTCAAACCGTGTCCACCCGAGAAATTCCGGGGTAAACGCAACTCTCTCGCAGTCTCCAAATGGCTTCGAGACATGGAGCAATACCTCGATCTTCAAAAGGTGGGCAAGCGACATTGGGTCAAGATAGCCGCTTCCTTCCTTGCCGACGATGCCGATGCTTGGTTCTTGGCAGAGTCCGCTCGAGAGGAATTCAAGTCATGGAAGGAGTTCAAGGCGGCATTTGAGGAGTATTTTATCCCTCAAAACGAATCCTTCAAACTCAGGGACGAGTGGAGGGGCCTGAAACAAGAAGGCCCATTGTCCGAATACATCCGCAAGTATAGAAGACTCATGTTGCAGATAACGGAGATGCATGATCTCGATCGGCTGCATGGGTTCCTATACGGATGTAGTGTTTGGACGCGGCGCGAGATAGAAAAACAGTCGCCCCCCACTTGGGAGGAAGCCATTGTCATGGCTGAAAGATACCAGGATGCTGAGAGCAACAGACGTGCGCAAAGCATGCGTAAGACCGAGAACATCTCACCACGAAAGAATCAGCAGGGTGCGGGGAACACCAACACAAACACCCGTCCTGCCAACACCACTCAAAACACGGGGAATGCACCAGTTCAAAGGAACCAAAACAATTATGGGAACAACCAGCAGAGGGCATTGCCAGCGCCCCAATGGCAAAGGAATGATCCCCGGCCATTCTGTAGAACATGCCGCGGGAATCACTAGACACACCAGTGTACTCGCAATAATAATAATCAGACGCGGGTACAAACGGCTCAAGTAGAAGAGGAGCCGCAAAGACGAAACACCAATGTGGTCCTGACCGAACTAGATGACAATGATGAAGAAGTACAAGCAGGGAATAATGCGCCGCATGTAGGTACCGTGGCTGCGATGCCAGGGTGCTTCCCAATGACATTACGAGTGATTCAGAATATGTACTTCTGGGGAACGTTTGGAAATAAGAGAAAAGCAGTGTTGGTAGATTCAGGCGCGACGCATAACTTCATGTCACCGCAGTGTGCAGCTAGTTTGCAGTTGGCCTTGAGTAAACTTCCGGAAATGTCAGTTACCTTCGCTCAAGGTCGAGATGATAATGTGAAGATCGCCCTCAACGTCCGTATGACAATCGGGGAGTGGTCGGCAAAGTTAGATTTTCTAGTCGTGCCCCTGGAATCATTTGATGTAATAGTTGGACTTTCATTCATGGACCGATACATGGTCAGCATGTTGGGTAAAGGAATTGATAAAATTTTGCTGGACATGCAAGGGAACATAGTGGTCGTAGATTGTCATAGAAGTCCGAGAAGAGCCCCAGAGGGAAATTTAGATGCCCAAGGCAAGTCAGGAAAGGTAGAGAACCCAGGATCGAGTTCACTGGAATCAAGTCACAAAACCATCACTCCTCCCACAACAAAGGAGGAGGCGGACAGGCAAAGAAAAGGAAAGGCACCAATGTATCAAGAGGGTATGCCCTCCAACAGTCAGGGAAAAGGGAACAAGAAATTGAATTTAGAAGCAGGAAAGTTAAAATCCATAGCCGCAACAGCAAGGGCAGAGCAAAGACAACAGAAACAAGGGCCTTTGACGGCCAAGCAAGTGGAAAGAGCGATGAAGCAAGGGGATCAGGCACATCTGTGCGTCATAAAGTGTAGCCCCATCGACATAGACGATAAGGAAAGGGAAAAGATGAAGGTGGGCGATAAAAGAGTTCATGAAGTACTTAGAGATTTTGAAGATGTTTTGCCAAGTCAGTTACCAAGCGGGCTGCCACCACTCAGGCAAGTCCAACACAAAATTGAAGTCATGCCAGGCCATGCTCCTCCGGCCAAAGCACCGTACAGAATGAATGAAACAGACCTAAAGGAGTTAAAAAGGCAATTGGTGGAACTGGAACAACAAGGTTTCATTAGACCCAGTAGTTCACCCTACGGTGCTCCCGTTTTATTCGTCAAGAAGAAAGATGGCAGCATGCGGTTGTGTGTGGATTATCGGGCTTTGAATAAGATCACTGTCAAGACAAAGTATCCAGTACCAGTTATGGATGAGTTGATGGACCGATTGGGTCAGGCAAAATTCTTTACTCGAATAGATCTCAGATCCGGATATCATCAGATTCGCATAGCAGAGCAGGATATTGAAAAGACGGCGTTCAGGACGCGTTATGGCAGCTACGAGTGGTTGGTCATGCCTTTTGGACTCACAGGCGCTCCAGGCACGTTTTGTCGAGAGATGAATGATGGATTCAGAGATATGTTAGATGAGTTCCTGATCATCTACATAGACGACCTCTTGATATACAGCCGTACACTAGAGGAACACCTAGAACACGTAAGGGCCGTCCTACAACGCCTAAGAGAAAGACAGCTCTATGCGAAGCCAGAAAAGTGTGAGTTTGCCATGAACTCAGTTGAATTTTTAGGTTTCATGGTTTCAGACAAAGGAGTGATGATAGATCCTCATAAAATCTCAGCAGTTCATCAATGGGCTCCGCCTAGAACAGTTAGAGAAGTGAGAGAGTTCATAGGGTTCTGCCAGTTTCCAAGAAAATTCATAAAAGATTTCAGTAAAGTGGCTGCTCCGCTCACAGAGTTAACTAAAGGAAAGGGTTGCTTTGTGTGGGGGCCTAAGGAACAAGATGCTTTCGAGCAACTCAAACAGGCGATGTGCGAAGCCCCTGTGTTGAAGTTGCCAGAGTTTGACAAAGAGTTCGAGATCCACACAGATGCATCAGGTTTAGCAATTGGAGGGGTCCTTATGCAGGAAGGACGCCCTGTGGCTTATGAGTCACACAAATTCTCAGGTACAGAGTTAAGATGGAGCACTCACGAGAAGGAGATGCTCGCGGTGATCCACTGTTTGCGAAAGTGGCGTCACTATGTGCAAGATAAACACACAAAAATCTACACCGACAACATTTCACTCAAGTATTTCTGTACTCAACCGAAGCTATCCCCCAAGCAAGCAAGGTGGCAGGATTTCTTGGCTGAATTTGTCATCGACATAATTCACAAACCAGGCAAGCAAAATGTCATGCCAGACGCCCTGAGTCGAAGACCAATGT
>CM035420.1:118257289-118349789 GCA_020310875.1 Ceratopteris richardii
AATCCACATAACTTGGCACTTTCTTATGGATGAGTGCCAACGCCTTGTTCATTGCATCATTACTAAGAGGATTTATTAACATATCCCAGTAGTGTTGTGTGTGAGCACACTTAGGACCATCGGGGCACTTGGTTCCCTCTTTAAGAGGTTTTTTCCTCTATCTTGTATATACGTTGCTAACCCTAATGGGCTACTGATCTTTGCAGACTGACTTTGTAATATGCGTAGTGTTGTGCTCCAAGCTTCTTTTTCTTCCTCACGTTGTTTATGTGTTTTTGCAATCCTCAAAATCCAACATTAAATGGCAAGCCTATTAATATATTTTAGTTGTGATGTGTGTGAACACACTTAGGACCATCGGGTGCTTTTTGCTCTTTAGGAAGTTTTTTTCCTATTTCTTGTATATATCCCTTCCTAAACTTTGCATTAGAGCAAGTTACCACTTTCTACAAGGCATTCTTGACACCCTTCAAAGATCTATCCTAGAATTGCACGAAATTTAGTGAACATACTTTGGGTCATGATTACTTCAAAACACTTTGTTATCTGGGCTCCATCTTTTTTATTTGACCTAATTTTGGCCTATGAATGGACTATCATAATGATTATGAAGGATATTTTTTCCTTTTTTGTCAAACACATATAAAATTCTCAAATCAAAAGCACAATCACGAAAATTTTTCTTATCATTATAGCAAAGCTCAATTGGATATTGTTGTTCAGATTTTTTGAGAGACAAACAATTTTTTGCATCTGGGTATAGTCACTAACCATGGTTGAAATACCATGATGTATTTCATATGTTGGCTATTTATGGTTCTAGCTACCCATTGTGTGCATACATGAACCTACTATCGAGTAGCTTCATTGGGATGGTAAAGATGTCAAAACACATGCATTGATAGCTTTCCCTATCAAACATGCCATTATCCCTCACACTCACTCATGCAAAACAACCAACGATGCTTGGGATACTCTTGCTAGGAAAGAAAGGATCCTCGTGTTGTGTACCTTCAAAAATACTTGGAGATTGAGCATATAAATGAAGGAGACTCAATGGGAACTTTTCTAACAAAGTCCAATGATTTGAAAGAGTAGTTGATTTTGCATACGAAATTTTGTTAGATAGTTCATTTGTGCAAGCTATTCTCAATCGTCTATTAGATTCTTATCAGAGCTTTGCTTCTACTCTTGGTTTGATGATGAAATTCAATACAAGTGCCTTAACTTTTGAGGAGTTAGTCTTTGTTTTGCTAAAAGACGATCAATTTAGATAATATAAGTCAATTATGCATGTTGCAAATCAAGCTTTCTTAGCTACTTAGAAGGGAAAAGACAAATCAAGCTCATTTAATAGTAAGCAAAATTTTGCTAATTTTGCAAAATCAAAGAAGGAAGATAAAGATGACAAGAAAATAGAAAAGCAAAAAAGGTTTTTCTATTATTATAAGGCAAATGATCATGTCATTAAGAGGCTGACTACAAAAGAGGCAAAGAAGAGAGAGGTTGGAATGGTTGTTGTGGAGGCATTTACTGATAAAACTATCTACTAATCTTGTTTAGAATGAAGAATGGGCATTTATCACTCACTGGAGTTATGATCCATCTTCTCATGAAAAATTTATGTTGAGAGTGGACTCAAATGTTTGGTATTTTGACAATGGTGTTACCAAATATATTACCCTATATCATAGTTTCTTAATTTCACTTGAGCATGCTCCTATAGGGAATACTATCACATGTGCCAACAATTCCTCTTATCTTGATAGGAGATTGGGGATGATTATTCTTACTATTGTAAATGGTAGCACATTCACTTTATCAAATGCTTTGTGTGTACCACGGATAAAAAAGAACCTATTGCCAGTGCCAACGTCAAGGAAAACTAGCTAAGTAGTGAAATTTGTTGATGGCAAAAGTATAATTCATGATCTCTCTAATGGTGGAAAAATCATTGCATCTATAATTTTATGTTGTGGGTTGCATAAGCTCACGAATTATGGAAAATCTATGAAAAATTTGCATGTGACATTGAAGATTCTCATGTTGTTTGTGACACAAAATTTTTTCATGCATGTTTGGGTCAATTTAATCTTCCTAGTTTCCTTCACTTGTAGAGGTATAAAATGGTGTCCTTGTTAGGCAAACTTGAGGTACTTCTATGCATGTTTGTGAGGTTTTATTCTATGTAAAATGCAACATTATTCATTTCCAAAAGATGGGAAGGTAAGAGCTAAATGAAAATTGAAGTTTGGTCATAGTGATGTCTATGGTCCCATGCAGATGCCTTCCTTTGGAAATTACCTTTCCTTCATGACTCTCATAGATGATTTCTTTAGGCATGTAAGGGTGTATCCATTTAAAGAAAATGATTTTTCTCTAAACACTTCTTAGTTATGGGAAAAAATATGTGAGCATGTAAAATTGGCAACCTCCATTATGATCAAGGGGGAGAGTATATGTCTTTTCATTTTGATGCATTTTTGGTTGAGCATGGGATAAAAAATCAATGCAAGTGCCATATACACCACAACAAAATGGAGTTGCTAAGAGGAAAAATAGGTATCTCATGGAAATGATGAGGTTTTACGTCAAAAGTTAGGCTTTACCACATAGCTTTTAGCTCGACGTTGTTGTGTGCAACAATTTTACTTAACATGTGTCTCACTAAAGCATTACAGTGTATCACTCCTTATGAGGCTTTGCATGTTCACATGCCATTTGTTGCTCATATTTTTGGTTTTCATTATTTGGCATATGCATTAGTGCATGTGCAAACAAAAAGCCTAGATGATAAGGTTGTGAAACATATTTTTGTTGGGTATAGTTTAGAAAATAAGGTTTATCATTTGTATCATTCACTAACTAAAGAAGTTCTCATTACTCAAGGTGTAGTGTTTGTGGAGAATGTAGTTTGACCCCTACTTTCATGTATAAAGGAGACATTAGTTTAGCTCAAAAGATGTGTATGACACTTTGTCGCCTTTTTCTCATTGATGGGCAGTCAACTCTATCTTCGAATGTATTGGAAGATAGGTAAACCATTAGGGTTATAGGTGTATATACAAGTAGGGGGATGAAAACCTCCTAAAGAGGGGAAAAAGTGCCCCCATGATCCTAAGTGTGTTCACACACATCACTACCAAAATATATCAACAAATCCCCCATATGAGTGATGCGATAAACCCTGGCACTCATGTATAAGGAAGTGCCAAGCTATGTGGAAAGAGATCAATGCACAAAAGGAAGTAAGTCCAAAGCTTTGGAAAAAGCTTCCAACATCTCCCGAGCTAGAGCCTTTGTGAAAAGATGTGTTATGTTATTGTGTGTGGGCATGTGTACCTAAGTCGTGAAGTCTTAGGGACTTGTGTCGATGAGATTGTACCTTGATCACCCCACAAGTGCATATAGTGGTGGATTAATACACGTTTAATTATCAAACCATGGAATCAGACATACCAAGTGTATGAAGATACGTGCACACATGATGGTAACTGAAGTATCTAAGCTACAATGCATGTGACTTTTCTCATCTACCTCTTCAACTCATTAACTCTCTGAAAATGCACGTCGCGATACTATTTACAGTAACAAGCACAAATTTGAACTTTTCTCTCAGTTCTAAACTCCAAATATGGCCAACAGTGGGTTCATTTTGAATTTCTCGACAAGATGCATCTAATAATCTATTTATTCATTGAATTTGACAAAGGTACTTCAAGTTATGAGCAAAATAGTGAATGGTGGGAAACACCAATACCTGCTCCACAACTCATTATGGCTCACACACACACTATAGTAGTTCAAAAGCGATGGGAAGGGGTAGACAATAGTCCTACACACACATTTCAAGCATTACACACACACAAAAGCTCTTGGAGAAGAAGGAAATCAGCTAGAAAGAGGCAAACTCCAACTCTCACAATAGCAAAAAGTTTTTTACAAGAGTCACCAAGTGACGTATATACATGTGCCTTAAAATTGGTCCTTTCACACAAGAGACCAAGAACTTTTATTGAATAACTCTAATTTCCTAATATCTTACAAGGATTATGTTACAATGATTGGGGTTTATGCATTTAGAGGACTCTTGTAGTGCATTTACACGGCTTTGAAGTCATTTTTACACAAATTTTTGAATCCATCTCAAAAAAGCATGTAAAGAAAGCTTCCTTGAATGTCTGCATATATGGACTCAAGAGGAACATTAATCTAGAATATATATTCATAATGGTAAGTCTACTGGGTGTCATAAATAAGTAAAAAATGAGTGCATATGCTCCTTGATTGATACCGATAAAGTTCAAAAACAGGTGTGGGAAAGAGACTCAGCCATAAGAGCCTCAGTTGAAACAGTACTATCAAGTGTCAACACATCAGCATCATCATAAATAGCATTAATTTTTTCAATCTTCACAGTCAAAGTAGATGGTGCAGGTAACTGTTTAACATGCCCATCAACATTCTGTCCTTTACCTTTAGCATTCTTTAATGCATAACAATCCTTCTTCATGTGTCCTTTCTTATGACAATAATGGCATTCGATATCCCTCTTCCTTGATTTATTTCTACTCTTATTTCATTGACCATTCTTTTCCTTGTTTTTTATCCTGCCATGTTGTTGATTCTTTCCTTGGTAAGAATCACGAAGATTATATGCATCTCCACTCTGAGTGCCAACCATAGATTTTCTATGAATCTCCTCACTCAAGAGTGCTCCACATATGTCATCGTAGACGAGTTTACCACCAGGTGCACTATTGCTAATAGCTTTGCAAAATGTATCCCATGATGAAGGCAAGGTGCATAATAGCAATACTGCTTTCATTTCATTATCCATATCCATTTTCTAAGCCTATAACTGAGAGAATATAGCATCAAACTCATTAAGATGAGCAGCAACACTATCTGTGTCCTTCATGTGAAGATCATCTAATTTTCTCATCAGATAGACTTTATTTGATGCCGTCTCTTTTTCATATGTATTGCATAACTTCTTTCAAAGCTCCTCTTCACTTTCACAGTCTAATACTATAAAGTAAACATTATCTGCTAGGTGCAAGCGAATGGTAGACCTTGCCATTTCATCTAGCTCATCCCAAGCATCTTCATCCATGTCAGTAGGCTTCTTTGAAATTCCATTTACTGGCTTCCAATGCCTCCTTTGAATCAGCACATCTTTAATGTGATTCTTCCATAGAGCAAAGTTTGTGCCATCAAATTTTCGGACCTCAAAATGGTCTTTGCCCTACAGGTTATAGCTCCTCCTTGGAACACTAGCACTAGACACTGATCCATCGAATGTGCCTCAGACCTCTGATGCCATGATGGTAGAGAACTGAATGGAATCATAATGGAGCTAGAAAGGTCCGAAAACCAACAAATAAGTGTATCAAGGAGTAAATCGACCACTGTATAGTTGAAAAAACCAAAAATATGGAAAAATTTTGCCCGAGTATCCTCTGCAAAATGAGCGTATGACCAGTGTCAAAATATCATAAAACTACAAGTACTTACATGTTTGCCTACATAGTGAATTACTGACTCCACTGCATATAATCAGTTACCCAATAGAAGCCAACTAGGCATATCCAGCACCTATGAACAGCTATCATATATCTCCTATGGTGAGGCTAGGAAAGTTTTCCACCTGCATCGCCGAAGAGACCCCGACATCTGGGTGTCTCCCAGTTAAGAAAACCTCACCACAACCCTCTTTATCAAATGTAAAAGGATTTATGCAAAGAACATAACCGCTATATCAATGAGCACATCGACATACATAAGCAGTATCCACAGAAGCGTACATAATGTGTGTGTGCTCAATATTTGTAGTAAAATGACACTAAAAGGTCGAATGCACAACCCAAAAACTAACCAATAACACCTGCAAGTGTCTGTCAACTCTTATGTTTTTGGCTCAAAAAACCTGCATAAATTTGCAACGGTTGATCCCACCAAAACTGAAATCTTTCAAAAAACCTGTAGTTTTGCGAGTGTGGCTAAAAACACAGTCCCAAAGGTTGATATTTAATGTTAGATAAGTATAGAAAACACTCTTCTTGATGTTCTTGGACTTGTGTGAAGAGAACTATGTGCCGAAGTACTCCAAAACGGCTCCAAAAGACACCCCAAAAATGCTTCAGAAATAGGCTTTAAAAGCAAAGAATGAAGATTTGAGGGACCAAAACATGTTTAAGGTAATGTCAACCTTAATCTTTCCCCTTCTTCAAAAACCACAAGAGTGTAGCTTAGTGGCAAGAGATAGTCACGGTTAAGCGAGCTACAGGGGGAACAATACTAGGATGGGTGACCTCTCGGGAAGTATCAGGAACCTCTGTATTCCTTGATCGTTGAGGTCCTCCCTTGCACGTAGCCAATGGCACCAATGGTGACTTCGGTGACTCAGATGACAAGGTATGCCAAGGTCTATGCCTTGGTCGCCGCCTTAGTCGTACGCCTTGGAGAAAGCCGGCATGGTGCTCACTTTGCTTGCACAAAAGGAACAAAGCTTTTGCATCAATTTGCTCTGATACCAATGAAGGGTTTCGAAGGCGATGCACCATGGTGCACTCTGCTTATCGAGAGCTCCATGATGATATCCTCGGAATAGAAAATGGAGCTCCTAAGGCCGCACATGGTACTCCGCACAGCGCCTGCAAAAATACGCAGAAAACACAGTACACAGGGATCATGAAGACGGACTTCTTAGGTCTTACAAATGCGGTCAAACTGACAGTCTATGATTGACCAGGCCACTATATGTTTTATTAAAGAACATATACGAAGAAGTGTCCAGTGGCTATTTGGCCTTTCACATGGACACTAATGGTAACACCTTCGGCTTCAAAGGAATCCTTTACTTGATTTATCTCGTCCCACTTACCATCGTCATTTGATTCACTCCTAAGTTCTACATTCATAGTGGACGATTCATGTTCTTCTTGGACTTCAGAAGCTGAACAAGAGTTCTCCAATCCCAATTCTCTATTTCTATGGAATTTTGTTAGTCTATTGCCTTGCCCGGCCTTTGCATTTTCTTGATGATAATGATGCCCCTTTACTAGCAAGTTTACTTGTCCTTCCATAAATCTGTGAATATCTTCCATGGCTTCCTTTAACTCTTCTTTCGTGATGGGCTTGGCCTTTTCGATTTTGGTTCTTGGAAGTACATGTATTCTTTTCGATGAAGGAAGCGCTTCTTTTTCCTTCACTACTTCTCTTAATCTCCTTGCATCTCTCATTATGCGCTGAGAGCTTGTTCCTACCTCATCGGTCACCTTTACTCCCTTTTTCTTTCTTGGAACAGTGGTTGGCTTTGCATACTTTGCCATTTCCATTGATGAAGGCATTTCCTTAAGGTACTCTCTAATACCTAATGCATGATAGATCAAAATTGTCAAAGCCACACTTCCATTCAAGAACTTCTTCTGAACCCATTGCTTCTTAGCTTCGAATAAGCGTTCTTGGACATAGGGTGTCAGATTCACTTGATTGCCAATTTGTTTGGTGGCATGAGATAGTAGATGTACTATAATCTTTTGTGGTGTTGTGTATCGGTGCATGTTTGGAAAATAGAAATGATGGATGAGCCTGACCTCTTCAATATCCACCTGATTAATGTCCATAAATGTAGGGGCCTTTGTTCCATGGCTTTTGTCCTTTAGGTCAGTGTTCCCATCTTTTTCCCATCCAAATGCCTCTTTAATCAATTCGTGAGTGAATTGAGTGATCACCCATTCACCTTCCGCATCAAGACCTTTTGCTTCTGGTACTAAAGGGTTGTGTAGAGCTGGTTGAAGGGTGTTCATAACTTGAGTACATCTCTTGAAATCCAACTTATAAATTGGTAGCTCTAAGTACATGAACTTATTTTCAAAATCAATCATTGGAAATATGTGGTACCCTTGGATGAGATGAAGCCTTGCGACCATGATCGACCTTACGTGGCGGAACCCGTGCACATGCTGGATTGACTTTCAGATGATGAAGAAGAAGCTTTCCTCAATGCTAACCAGGATTTTCTAGCCCTAGGTATGGTCAATTTACAAGCGAATGTAGATAATTGGAATTCGGCCGCTTGTACGATGGTTCCGCTTAGTGAAGTAGTGGACCCAGTTCCGAATCAAGTCTTGAATGCCATGAATATACACCAATTATTCTAGTAACCTGAGGATATATCCATGCCCTGACAGTTTTATGTACTGGAAGATCAGCTAATCACTTGTAATTTGGGAGATGAGGCTACTCCACGATCAGTCAAGCTTAAGGCTGGGCGAAAACTTTTCAAAACAATTTACTACAGTTGCTGAAAGAATTTCAAGATGTATTCGCATGGGAATATCGTGATATGAAAGGGTTGGACCCTCACATCTATCAACACTGTGTGATGCTGAAATCGGACGCACGGCCAATTAAACAACCCAGTTACTGAATGAATCCCAACTATGCTGCTCAAGTGCAAGCTGAATTGGATTGCTTGTTGAAAGTAGGCTTCATAGTCCCCATTGAGCATGCGGAATGGATTTTGCCTATTGTCGTTGTCCCAAAGGAAAACAAGTAGTTGCATATCTATGTAGATTATGGAAAGTTAAATGTGACGACAGTGCCTGATCCCTTTCCACTTCCCTTTTTGGATACGATGCTAGATGATGTTGCTGGACGAGAAATGTATTCCTTTTTGGATGGCTATAGCGGCTATAATCCGGTGCCCATGGCTGAAATGGAGTCCCCCAAAGATTGCATTTATTACAAACTGGGGTGTATGTGCATGTGCGGTGATGTGGTTTGGTCTCCACAATGCTCCCAGTACCTTTCAATGATGCATGCAGGAAATCTTTTCTCCCTACTTAACCACGTTTATGTGGGTATACTTGGATAATTTTTTGTTATTTGATGACGCATCGGCTCACCTCTATCACCTACGTTGCCGCTTTTCTAAGTGTAGGGAGTTTCATTTGTGCTTAAATCCCAACAAGTCAGTCTTTTTTGTTTCCTATGGAAAATTGCTTGGTCATATCATTCCGCAACAAGGCATCCAAGTGGGCCCTGATAAAGTGAAAGCAGTGTTGAATGCACCAGCCCCTATAACACCAAAGGAAGTTATGCGATTCCTTGGGCAAATATGCTGGCATGGACAACATCTTCGGTGGCTCGTGCGTGTAGCTATACCACTATATCGACTGATTACTAGCAATGCTCGAAAATTTGTGTGGATTGAGGAGTGCCAAATTACATTTGCTCATCTGAAAGCACTCTTAACACAGGCTCCTATTTTGAAAGCATCAAACTGGCAGCTTCCATTCCAGATTATTCCATAACTGAGCGCTAATGTCTGGGTCTGGTTTATTCGGTGAAGAAATTTTGGCACTATTTACTGGGATGCCCATTTACCTTTCATGTGGATCATGCAGCTCTAGTTTATCTTGTCCGCCAGCAACATTTAGGGGGCAGATTAGGCAGGTCGGTGCTGTTGCTGCAAGAATTTGATTATGAGGTTGTACATCATCCGGGGTTAGTGCATGCTCTTGCTGATTTTCTGTCTCGGCTTGATTCTGGTGAACTTCTCGACTAATACTTCCACTTCTGCTCACCATAAAGTGGCTATGTATAGTCAATGATTTTGGGTCATTGTGGGCCAGTCGTATTACATGGATCCATTTGGTGTGCTTTTACGATGTATTCCTCCACATGAAGTTTCTTCGGTTATTGACATGGCTCATTCTGCTCCTTCTGATGGTCATTTTTTGGTAGATCTTACTTACCAGAAACTTCTGCAAAGTGGCTTATGGTGGCCCACTATGCAACATGACATTATTGCTCATGTCAAACAATGTGATGCTTGCCAACAATCAGGGCAACCTTTACAACGACATCATTTCCCACCACAGCCTGTCTCTCCCCTTGAGCCCTTTCAAAAGTGGGGCTTGGATTTCATTGGTCCCATTACACCTCCTGCTATGGTTACTAATCATCGGTATATACTCACCTGTACTGATTATGCTACTCGGTGGGCTGAAGCCTGGGCTTTACGGTCTGCAACTACGTTGGTGGTAGTCAAATAATTGATGAGTGATGTTTTTCCTCGCTACGGTCTTCCCTTGGAGATTATTTCCGATCAAGGTACACATTTTGTTGATGCCTTAATGCAAGTGCTTACCCGCACACTGAAGATTGCCCATAAATTTAGCTCCCTGTATTATCCTCGCGCAAATGGACTCGCTAAAAGTACCAATAAAACCCTTCTTAACATGCTCAAGAAACTTGTGCTCGAATGTCCAGAGCATTGGGATCAATTCCTTCCTTAGGTCCTATGGGCTTACCGTACTACTTACAAAGTTGCTACTGCAAATATGCCTTTTAAATTGGCATATGGTCTAGAGGCAATTGCACCCATGGAGTTGGTGGTACCTAGTTTACGGGTGGCATTGGACCATAAGCTATTATCGGAAGAGTCCTTTCCCTTCCGGTTGGATGTGTTGTGGTCCTTGGATGAACAACGTCTTGAAATATTTCTGATGCTTCAAGAAGTGTAACTGAGGCAAGCTAAGACACATGATCGCTTTCTTCATACTCCTGTCTTTACCAAAGGACAATTAGTTCTTTTCTATAATGCTAAGTCTAATCATTCCGCGGGCAAGTTCAAGCTTCGGTGGTTTGGTCCCTACCATATTGCAGATCAGGTTGGACACGCTACCATCCGGTTATCGACTTTAAATGGTACTCTTCTTCCTAAACCCATCAATGGGTTGAAACTTTGTCCATATTGTTCAAAGGCTACTTCCTCTTAATCCGTTGATGGTATTTTTATTATTCATCTGGTTTATGTTGGTTTTGTCGCCTAACCTCTATTTACATTACGTGCATTTCAATTGATCGTCTGATCGTAAACTTCCCGTTTTTATTACCTACCCATGATTAGCCATTGCACTTCACGTTTGGGCTTTCATTAGTGCATGAATGTTGTCATTATGCATGCATATTCTCAACCACTGGTGATCATTGTGTTTTCTACCCGGCTTCCATTTGGTGTTTTTACTTAACCAAGATCTTCATCCTCTTTTTCGCTCTTGTGTACTTGCGCTCTGTGTCCTCTCTGTTATACTGGGTATTTGCTTCCTATGAATTACCATGGAATCTCTAGCCAACATTACCACCTTCCATGTTGGCTTATCTTCCGACTTGAGTGAGTTCTTGCGTGCACGTGGGCTATTGGCCTTTTCCGAATTGCCTTGGCATTCGGTCGAATGTCACCCTTTCTTTTCTCAAGTTATTGCCACTATTGCCGGTACCCCCAGTTGGCCGATCACCTGCCTCCATCCATGTGTAGTCGTTACCCTAAATACTATGGTTGAAGGATTCCATCTCCCTCAAGATGATAGTGTGGATGTCCCTCTACTGTCGATGATGACAATGAAGCAATTATTCCCTCGCCAATCTTCTAATGATTTTGCTATTCTATGCTGACATGAACCAGAGTGCTCTGCCCTGCAATTTTTGGTGGCTTCTCTAAACCTCCAGAAATGCACATATGGGATCTCTCGACCATTTTACTCCATGATCGATGTTGCTGCCCGCGAAGCCATTAATTGGGCATTATTTTTCTTTCGGTGCATTCATCGTGAATGTCAAGTGATCTCTTGGTAACTAGCTAATGGTGATATCCCTCAGACTCGCCTTCCTCATCTTCTCCCTTTTCTCCTTTTGGCTATTCAACCTATTTAGCCTCCTCCGACGAATACCGTCCTTTTCCACGAAGAATGAGAGCAAGTTATGGGGGTTGATGAAGATGACGATGATCTTGTGTAATTTTTTTGGGGAAAGCATAGGAAACTCAGCCCCTCGCAGATTCAAGTACAACCCTCTTCTGCCACAGTCAATCTATAGGACAAAACTTCCTCTGCGCAAATCCTTTCCACCGCACCTTCTCCTACGGGTCAAATTGATAAGGACATGGTCATGGAAGACGTTCAACCTATTGACACGGTTCATCAGCAATAGATGAACTCTATTGATAAAGCACCTGATACAGTCATGGATTCTGTTCACCCAATAGAGCAAACACACAATGAGGAGGTTCTGGTTCATGATGTTCAACCCGATATGGTAACCCCTATAGTACATCCTTCTTCACTCAAAGCTACGGTTCACGGTACCCATATTGAGTCTATCATGCCACCTCCCCTTTCCCCTTCTAAGGTGCCATTACCTCGTAGCCCTCCTCCCTCGCCTCATCATTCGGTGGCCGTTTCCCATTCTCAACCTATCCCTTCTTCTCTTGATTATTCTCCCCCCTCCTCTTCCGCCACCATCTTTGTCAATCCTTCTAGATCCGTTTCAACCTTTCTTGTACTTGATTCCTTCACCCAGTTAGCCCAAATCGATGATTTCCTCATCGACCTCTCTAAGCAACTCCCTCATCAGTTACATGATGCTCATCAGTCCCTTCATACCGAATATCAAGCCAAAGTAGACTTGCTAGAAGCAGATATAACACCCCTCCAAGAAGAGATTCTAGTCGTAAAAGCGGATGCAAATCTATTACAAGATCCGATTATGATTTTATAGGGACACATGACCACAAAGATGATATTATCGTGGCTCGAGACGCAGAGATTGTTCAACTCAAACAAGTTGTGATAGATAAGGAGGATGATATGCATGCATTAGGTTCCTAGTTAGATATCACTCGCACCAGGTTTCTTACAGTAGAAAAGTCTTATCAAGTGATGGCAGATAAGGCATTCCAAGCAAAGACAAAACTTAAGAAGGTTACCGAAGAGCTATTCCATAAAAGCGAGACTTTGGAGGAAGAAATTGGATGAACCATCAAGCTCAAGAAGGAAATTGAATCTATTCAGAAAGAAAGAGAGGACTTCTTTAGGACTATGCTCTGGGCAGTAGAGCATAGTTGAAATGGCTCGTTGTATGTTAAAGCCTCAAGACATGCCTGATTCATTATGGGCAGAAGCTGTCAATACAAGAGTCTACATCCTCAATCGAAGCTACACAAAAGCACTGAAGGGGATGACTCCTCAAGACACATATTTTGGTAAAAGGCCTTCAGTTTTGCATTTCAAATTTTTTGGTTGTTTGTGTTATGCACATATTCCTGGTTCAACAAAATCAAAGTTGGATTCAAAAAGCAAAAAGTGTGTCTTCCTAGGATATAGTGAAGAGTCTAAAGCATACAAGTTGTGGGATCCTGAGGCAAGGAAGATTTTTGTTGGCCGAAATGTGGTGTTTGATGAATGAACATACTAGTAGAAGATAATGGTAAATTCACTATCTCATCAAACATAGAAATATCTCACCTTGTGCTTATCAAAAGATAGGTTAAAGTTGAGGAGGAGGACACATCTGATGGTGAAATTTCCCTAGTAAAAAGCCAACCAGTTGTAGCTGCATAGCATACACCACTACGAAAGTGCGCACAACAGCTCTTTGATGATCCTAATCCACATGTAGATGTACCGGAATCATCTTCGGATGGATTAGGAAGATCAAAGAGAATAGAGGAGCAAAGAAGAGCCTCAGAACACATTGTTAACATGACTCTAATGGCAGGTACCAGGGGCTTGATAAAGGAACCTACCACCATTGAAGAAGCCCTTGATGATCTAGGTTGGAGAGCGACAATGTAGTCTGAGTATGATAGTATACTAAAAAATGATACATGGGAACTAATCGACTTGTAGCCAAATAAGAAGGTAATAGGTACTAAATGGATTTGGAAAGCTAAGTATAAAGTAGATGGCACATTAGAAAAGTATAAGGCAAGATTAGTTGCATAAGGTTTTTCACAAATCGAAGGATTTGATGTTCAAGAAACTCTTGCACCAACAACATGCATGCCAACTATTCGGGCGATACTTGCAGTAGCTTCACAACATGCCTGGCCTATTTTTGAGATGGATGTCAAATCTACAATTTCTGAATGGTCACCTCAAGGAGGAGGTATATGTATCTCAACCACGAGGTTTTGAGGTGCCCAATTCAAAAAATAAATTTTGCAAGTTGAAGAAAGATTTGTATGGACTTAAGCAAGCACCACGGGCTTGGTGCCAATGGATAGATAATTTTTTCATAAATATGGGTTTTGAAAGAAGTACTTCTGATGCTAACTTGTATGTAACGAAAAGGGATAGCAAGCTAGTTGTTGTCATTGTATATGTAGATGATTTGATCATTATAGGAGATCATCAGGAACTCATCAATCAAACTTGAATCAACTTGGGAACTGAGTTTGAAATGATAGACTTAGGTCTACTCCATTTTCGCCTGGGAATGGAAGTATGGCAAAGAAAGGATGGCATTTTCATCTCACAACAAAAATATGCCAAACAAATTCTCAAGGCATTTGGAATGATGGATTGCAAACCATCTAGCACACCTACAGAGGTAAATCATAAGCTATCTATGGACGATAACATGCCTGATGTGCTAGGAAGTATAGAAAGCTTGTTGGAAGTCTTATGTTTATGTGCATCACTAGACCAGACATTTGCTATGTTGTTGGAGTGTTAAGCAGGTTTTCCAACAAACCTAAGAAGAGTCATTGGAATGTTGGAATGTGAATTCTAAGGTACATTGTAGGAACCTTGGATTTTGGTATTTTTTATACCACAGGTGATACACTTCAAGGATATTGTGATTCAGACTGGGTTGGAGATTGTGATTCTAGAAAATCAGTTTTTGGATATTGTTTCTCACTTGGTTCAGGAATATTTTCTTCGATAAGTAGGAAGCAACCAACTTTTGCACTCTCTTCCACTGAAGCAAAGTACAAAGCAGCTTGTTTTGCTTCTTGTGAGGCAGTCTCGTTAAGGAGAATTCTTGTAGATCTAGGATTTCCATCAAATATGGTGATTGTACTCAAGTGTGCTAATCAAACTTGTATGGCTACTGCAAAGAACACAGAATTTCATGCTCACACCAAGCATATAGAAGTACAATACCATTATGTTTGTGAGCTAATTGAAGATGAAATTGTGGAGCTAGAATATTTCCCAACAGAGGCAAATTGTGCTGACATATTCACTAAAACACTTGGAAGTGAGTAGCTCAACATGCATCTTCAACAGATGGGCATAGGACCAAGATCCACTTGATTTATCATTCGGTAAACATTGAGGGGGGTGTTAGTATATGATCAATGTCTACCCCTCATGACTGTATGTACATTTTATAAGGTCCCCAATATAAGGAGAAGCCAAGCGTGCATTACCCAATTGATGAAAATCCTAACTTGCATGTTGGATGAAGGTCATATTGGACCATGTAAGGTATTATAAGGAAAGGGAGTTATTATGGTCCCCAATCGTGGGGTTTGGGGTAGCGGTGAGCATCCCCGAATGGGGGGTCCAAGGGGGCCAGTGGGCCCCCTAGGTGGCGGGTCCTAGGAGGCCAGCAAGCCCTCTGGTGGGGGTCCGGGGGCAGCACCCCGACACGATGATAAAGGGAATATTCCATGGAATATTCCCTATTAGAGTCAGAAATCATTTATATTTGTTATGTCGCTTCAACGGGCCTAAACCGTGTATGATAATTATGCGGGTGGTGGCCGCCCATGCTCTACCGTCCATGTATAGCCATCCACAGAAGGCCAACCATGTTCCTATATATACATGACTTTTGCACTACCTGAGACATTGAATTGAGCCAGCATATCTCTACCTTGTATCTCCCTATCTAGAGTTGTCTAGATCACCATTTAAGCTCTACCTTGAGAGCGCAAGGGTGGACAATGCCATCATCTTTGTACTTGTTGTTAGTAGAAAGTTGTTGAGACTCTCCTATATTTGTTATCTTCTTTGTTACTGCTCTTGTGTTATATTGTGTAACTTTTGTCTTACATGAATTCCTAGTAATTCATAAAAATTCAGCCCCTTATCACCCTCAAGCTAATGATCAGGTAGAGAGTTCCAATAAGGTGTTATGTATAGTGTTGACAAAGATAGTCAACAATGGGAGTTCAGATTGGGACAAACAATTGCATCATGCAATTTGGGCCTTCGGAGTGGCTTACAAGACAGCCATTGGAACTACTCCTTTTAACTTAGTATATGAAAAAAATACAATCTTACCAATTTATTTTTTAGTACCTACTCTACGTGTAGCACAAGAGTATGAATGAATAGGCCATGAACTATCCAAACAATTAGACCAAATTGAGAAAGTACATGAAACAAGACCACAAGTAGTTGCGGGAATCTATGCTGCTAAATGGAGGCAAAAAGCATCTTATGATGCACATATCAAAGACAAAGGACTAAAGAAAGGAGATTTGGTCCTAGTATATACATTGAAGCAACATGCCAAAAAACTGTAACAACGCAGATACAGACCATTATTGATAAATCGTATCTCAACAAGCGGAACTGTGAATCTAGCTACATTGTATGGAGATGTACTTCCCAACTACATAAGCGAATGTAGAGTGAAACGAGATATGGAGCCATTAATAGATCAAATGTTAGCACGACTGATAGGAGCACAAAATCGAAAGAAGGAAGAAGAGAGGATTAGAGAAGAAGCATGCCAAGAAGCCTTAGAGCATATCAAGGGATGGAAAGAGTGGATACGACAAAGGGATAAACGATATCTACAGGGAGAGGAACCTATACCCATGGCCAACTATCAAGTCAATTATACCAGCAATACGAGCTATAACATCCCACAACCATACTTAAACCTAGGAATCAGACACACGGAGTATCAATTAGTGGATGCTCTGATTGACTCAGGTGTGGCTCTAAGCTATATATGAGTGTTGTTGACCACTCATCTCAAAATGACCATAAGCCCTGCTAAGGAGTGTATGATAGGAATTGGAGGTCAAATCATAGAATGTGTTAGAGAAGCCCTAATGTCCCTTCACTTAGGCAATTCCACAATGGAGCAAAACTTTTGGTATGCAAAGATGAAGATCTGATTGAATATTTGATCTTAGGACAAGACTAGATCATTGAGAATGAAGTCAGCATACATCTTGCACAAGGATACATATCAGCCAACATAAAGAAGTCTTTAGTTTGCTAGAAGAAAGGCCGTCATGAATCCATAATGTCATCAAAACAAAGCAAAAGAATTTAAAGGAAGAGAAGGAAAATGATTCTGTAAAGAGTATATCCCAAGAGTGCCTTAATCCCATGAGTGCCTTAATCCCAAGAGTGCCTTAATCATGAAGTACCCACAAATAGAGAAGTGTTGCATGATTGCATGCCATCTTGCCCTTGATACATGAGCCTAAGAGAGATTGTGAGGACATTACTGTTGATATATTTAGGTACTGATGTGTGTGAACACACTAGGACCGTCGGTGCACTTTTTTCCCTCTTTAGGAGGTCTTTTTCCCCGGCTTGTATATATGCCTATTGCCCTAATGGGCTACTTATCTTTGTACATTCTCTAGTAATACATTCAGTATTGTGTGTTGTGCTCCAAGCTTCTTCTTCTTCCTTGTGTTGTTCGCATGCTTCCGCAAACGTCTAACTCCAACAATTGGTATCAGAGCACGTCGTCGCTTCATCTAGGGTGTCGTCGAGACTCCTCCATTTGGAGTCTCAGAATCACACGAATTTTGGTGAGCATACTCAGGGCATTTTCGAGATCAAAACGGCTTTGCTCTGTGGTGCCGAAATCGCGATCTGACTCTTTTTGGCCTCCGAACGCACCATCATAGTGCTTATGCAAGCTATTTCATCTTTTTGTGCCAAAGGTATATACCAGTTTCTATTCGCCAGTATAAACATCTCAAAGTCTGCTATAGGTGTAGTGGAATTCATCTGGGCAGTTCTATTCAACTTTTTAAGATACAATCAATTTTTTGTCTCAAGGTATTTTAGTCATTGGCCATGGCTCAAAGTAGTGATGTATTCTGTATGTTGGCTATTGAGGATAAGTTGGATGGTACCAACTATTCGTTCTATCACACCTGCAACTGTTACAACTGCAGGTACTGAAGCTGATGCAGAAGGTGTCGAAGATGATGATATTCTGCATATTCCTATTCGTGTTGCAGTTTTTGCTGTACCTACTGTAGAGTAGATTTGCTGGGATGGTAGAGATGCCCAGGCACATGCATTGATAGCTTTGTCTGTCAAACGTGCCATTATTCCTCACATTCGCTCTTACAGAATAGCTAAGGATGCTTGGGATACACTTACCACATTGTACCAAGCTAGGAATAAGGCTCATGTTGCTTACCTCCAAAAAAAATTGGAGAGTGAGCACATGAATGAAGGTGATTCTATGGATAGTTTCCTAAAGAAGATCAAAGACTTGAAGGAAAAGTTGATTTATGCTGATGAGGTTATACTAGATAGCTCACTTGTGCAGACCGTTCTGAATGGTCTTCTTGATTCATATCAGAGTTTTGCTTCTACTCTTCGGTTGATGATGAAAGGCAATCCAAATGCCTTATCATTTGAGGAGTTAGTCTCTGTTCTATTCCAGGAAGATCAGTCCAGGCAGAACATGTCCATTATGCAAGTTGCAGATCAAGCTTTCCTAGCTAGTTAGAAGGGCAAAGGAAAATGGAGCTCTTTGACTAGTAAGCAGAAATCTGCTAATTCTACACATTTGAAGAAGGAAGATAAAGATGAGAAGAAATAAAAAAAGCAAAAATTGTTTTGTAAGTATTGTAAAGGGAATGATCATATCATAAAGAACTGTCCAAAATTGGCTGCTAAAGAGGCAAAGAAGAAAGAGCCTGGAATGGCTGTTGTAGAGGCCTCTACACCAAGAACAGAGTCTGCTAATCTTGTGCAGGAAGAAGAATGGGTGTTTACTACTGTCTGCAGTTTTGACCCATCTTCTCATGAGTAGTGCATGTCTGCAATAGACTCAGATGTTTGGTATTTTGACAGTGGGGCGGCCAAACATATTACCTCGCAGTGCAATTTCTTCTCTTCACTTGAGCCTTCCTCTACATGGAATACTGTTACATGCGCCAACAACTCCTCTTATCCTGTTATGGGAGTTGTTAAGATCATTTTGACTACTGCTGATGGTAGTCCTTTCACTTTGTCAGATGCTTTATTTGTGCCAGGGATCAAGAAGAACGTGTTATCAGTTTCTACATTAGCCAAGATTGGCTTGGTTGTGAAATTTCTTGATGACAGGTGTACAGTTCATGATCTGTCAAATGGTGATGTGATTATTGCTTTTGGCATTTTATGTCATGGGCTATATAAGCTCATAGACTATGAAAGATCTGTAAATGATTTGGCATGTGCAGTAAATGATTCTCAGGCTATGTCAGATGCAAAGCTTTGGCATGCACGCTTTGGTCATCTGAATTTTGCTAGTTTGCTATGCTTGCAAAAATCTAAAATGGTGTCCTCTTTGCCCAAACTTAAGGCACCTAGAAAACATGTTTGTGAAGGCTATATTTTTGGCAAAATGCACCGTTCTTCCTTTCCAAAAGACGGTTCAATTTGGGCTACTCAGAAATTGCAGCTTGTACATAGTGATGTCTGTGGTCATATGCAGACACCTTCTTTTGGGAATTATCTTTACTTCGTGACTTTCATCGATGATTTTTCTAGGCATGCATGGGTATATCCATTGAAGGCAAAGTCCAAAGTGTTCATGTGCTTCAAAAAGTTTTTGGTTTTGGCTGAAAATCTATCAGCATGTAAAATGGGCACCCTTCATTCTGATCGAGGGGGGGAATATATGTCTTCTAATTTTAATGCATTTCTGGCTGAACGTGGGATAAAACACCAGTGTACAGTGCCATATACACCTCACTAGAATGGAGTTGTTGAACAAAAGAACATGTCACTCATGGAGATGGCAGGGTGTATGGTCAAGAGTTAGGCTTTACCACATAGTTTCTGGCTTGAGGCTATCATGTGTGCATCATATGTACTGAACAAGTGTCCCACTAAAGCACTGCAATCTATCACTTCATATGAGGCTTATCATGATTGCAGGCCATCTGTTGCTCATCTGCATGTTTTTGGATGTCATGTAATTCCAGAACAACGAAAGTCATTTTGAACACCACTCCCTGAAGAGTAATAGGTATATCACACACCAAACCCACTGGATGGACCCTAGATTGATCAGCCATTCTCACAAAAAACTGAACAGGTTCAATTTGAGTCCACCCTAACCTTTTACAAAGTGCGACTGTAGCAATATTCAAACCAGAGCCTCCGTCAATTAATACTTGAGTAATTTTGTGGTTTTTATACCATACCGTAATTAGAGGAACAACATCGTCGATCGTAGAATCAATTTCTGGACTAATAGTTGCCATAGCAGGTGTACACGAAGATCCTTGACCGAAGTTTTGCTGGAATTGTTGTTATACGCTGAGGACCAAGGCTAACAGTTGCCCCAATAGCATTGTAATAGATGCTTTCAATAAAATATTCCACATAGAGTCAAGATTCAACATACATGTTGACAGTCAAGGTCACACACAAGCAGCGAAGCGCATCAATGAAGTGGACACACTAAAGAAGGAGCATGTAGGGAGCTCCAAGAAGCACATGTCAAATTTTCAGAAGAAATCCCTATAGATATAGTGATTTTTATCACTAAAAACCATTGTAAATACCATTTTCTATTTTTAGAACTCCATTTTGTTCAAGCCGAGGAGTCCTCGAGCTTGAGGAGTAGAAGTATCATCCTACCAGTTTTCATAATTTTTAGACTCCTTTTGAGCCCCCAAATAAGCCTTGGAACCTATTTTTTAACTAGGCCGGACACTAGGTCTGGATAGGGCCAAAACTACTCAAAAAACTATAAAAAGGGCTGGAGAGCTCATTTTTGGGGTTAGCTTGTTGTAGATTTCAGCTTTGTAAGAGATTTCTTTTGTAATCAAAGTCCTTCCATTGTTCCACTCTTTGCTCTTACCTTGTGCGCATGTGTGTGTGTATGTGTGTGCATGTTTGTATGCTTTCACTCATGCACGTGTGCACTTCACTTGCTCTTGGTCTTCATACCGGTCCTCACGTCTCCGCAGATTGACATGTATGAGGTGAAGCTCCTCACGTTGGTACTTGCCATTGTGCTAGAGTGACACCAAATTTGGCGTCGTTGCCGGGGAGAGAGCTTGGAGGACGAGCGTGTGACGGTAAGACGTAGAGTAGCGACGTTGGAAGGTAAAAAAATCACCATTTTCAGTTCAGTTTCTGAGTTTTCCTTCTTCATCATCATCATCATCACCACCATCTCCTCTCATCTTCACCTTCTCTGATTTTTTCCCTTTTTTCACTATACATTCCCTATTTCACCTCTTTTTCTTCCTTCTTGGCTATGCGTGGAGTTCAGACAGGGTTCAGAGCTTAGGCGCTTTTGAAATATAGAGATTTGCACCACTACAACATAAAAAATCTAAGCAGTGGTATCGCAGAGTGACAAGAGCTACGTCTGGTATCGTGAGTGTCGTATCGCGAATTTGAAGGGTGGCTTTGCAAATACAGACTCATAGGAGTGACAAGGAGAACCTAAGGTACACATATTTGCAAAAAATTTTGAACTTGGGCTTAAAAATCTCCAAGTATCGTGTCCGGTTAAGTTTTGGTATCGCGATACTAGAATTCCCGAGTATCGCGATACTTGTCAAGGTATCGTATCGTGCACACCCACTTGCGGTATCGCGATACCATTCTGGTATCGTATCGTCAAGCGTTGGTATCGCGATCGCGGTTGCCCCGGTGGTATCGTATCCTGGTCCACATGGTATCGTATCGTCTCGGTCTGGGTATTGTATCGTTGACCGTGTAGTATCGTATCGTGTACTAGTTTGGTATCATATCGTCGACTCAGTATCGTATCGTGCCCAATCTAGTATCATATCATGCAAAAAAGTGGTATCGTATCGTTGACTTAGTATCGTATCGTGACCAATCTAGTATCGTATCGTGCACCTTGTGGTATCGTATCGCGAAACACAAGCAGTATCGTATCGCAATTGGAGTGGTATCGTATCGTCTATAGACTGGTATCGTATCGTCCCTTACCGTGGTATCGTATCGTGAGCAATCTGGTATCGTATCGCGTGATATCCAGTATCGTATCGTGTAGTGGTCAAGTATCGTATCGTGTAGTGGTCAAGTATCGTATCGTCCACTAACTTGGTATCATATCGTCGATTGTTTTGGTATCATATCGTGGGCTTGGTGGTATCGTCTAGCAAGTGGTATCGTATCGTGGAATTTGGTATTGTCTTGGTGGTATCGTACCTCCGAATGTAATATCGTCCATAGTGGTATCACGTGGAAAATCTGGTATCGTATCGTCTGTACTGAGGTACTCCCAGAGAGGTCATGTTTCCCTGTTTTAACCACCAGAACCCTGAACTGGCATAACTTTCTCATACGAAATCCGTTCGGAGTGATCTTTGGTTTGTTAGAAAGCTCTTGGGGAGTACTACCAAAACTTTCGCTGGCTACGATAAAATTAATATGAGGATTATTAGATAGGGTATTTTGAAGTTGACCCTCAGGTTGGACTAGGAAGCAAGGGGTTCCACAAGATTTTGAGCAATTCAAAGGACAATTTTGGACTTGTAGACAAGGCTTATGAACCTAAGATCAAGTTGATACTTAGGAAGAGATAGATAAAGTACCAAATCACTTGAAACTAAGGTCAACCACACAACCAAGTCAGGGACTCACAACTCAGTGGTTAACACTACGTGCTGAGTTCATAGACAAGTGAGTCAAAAATGTCATTTAACTGGGAGAGACTCTTGGCTTCTGAAGACATGCATAGATCCATACCTAGGGAAGGTCTTATGTCTACAGTGGAAAGGGAATATAGGATGTCTCTTCAATACATATCCACTAACCTGCAAGGAATACCCATCTACCTCGACAGTCTATACAGGTCAGTAGCAAGAATGAGAAACACTACTGAATTAGAAATAGTTCCAAGACCAACTGTCAAGTACGAAGATGGAGTCTACATGGACAAGATGGGCCAGATCTATGTAGTAATTGAAAACCCTGATCAGATTAATGAAAGAGGAGAGTTAGCTCGAGATCATGCAACTACCTCACAAAACCCATTTGAGACCCAGCAAAGAACAGAAAATGTGATGTTAGGACTAATGAGCCAAGGTACTAGACACGATAGACCACATGAACAATTCACCATGCCAGGAATCAACCCCCACGGCCACACTAGTCAGAGAATGGGAAATATGAATAGACCTACCTTTAGGATAGAACCACCCCAAGGTGTCCCCGTCATAATGCAATCCCCAGAGCCATACAAAAGAGTGAGACCAATCCAATTGGCCCAATGTATGCGAAATCGTTACGATGGCATAGGAGAGCCCTATGACCACATAGCAGAATTCAAGCAAGTGTTACGAGCGGAGCAAGTGGATGAATTTTTTGTGCAATATGAATCCTTTGGGCTAACCCTCACGGGAATAGCTTTAACTTGGTTTCAATCCTTGGATCCAAATTCCTTTGGCAATATCGAACAATTCTTCCAAGAATTTATTTGGGAATTCACTAAGCGAGGGATCAAGCACAATTCATCATCATTAACAAGCTCCTAATGAGACAGTAAAAAATGAAGCATGAAGATTTAATCAATATGTAAACCGATGCCCTGTCATAGAGAGACCTTCTCAGCAGAAAATGATATCCCTATTTTTAGAAGGTCTAACCAATGGAACATTGAGAATGTTAATATACGTAAAACGGTTGCAAACTCTGAGTGAGTGTCTTCAAGAATGTATAGATTTGGAAGACAACTTAGCTGAGGATCTCAAAATCACACAAGATCTTACCAAATCAGAGAATACAAGGAGCAATGAGACTTCTAGTTCGAGTTATGTGGACGAAGTGGCAAAGTTAGTGGCCAAGAAATTAGGAGTACAAGGACAAAGGAACTACGAGGACTCCTCCTTGAGAGTGTCAATGTTAGAAAGTTGCACACTTTGCAGTGGAGATCATCCATCTCATGCTTGCACCAGAGAAGGACTAGGGTTATCACAACCTTATCCTTACGATAGACACCCAACTCAGGAGCCTAACATGTACTCCTATAGTGAGCAGAAGTATACCAACTACAACACTGAAAACTATCAAGTGAATAGATAGCCACGACCACTTGTACCACCCCAATGTAGACCATACGGGTACCCTCCTAGAGAACAAGACAGAGAAGTTCCTAGGTATAACTCATGCCCAAGACCACAAGGAGCAACTAGACCATATGAACATGGAGGATATAGCCACCCTCAACCTATACCAGGACAACAACCACCCCAACCACCATCTCCGACACAAGGGCAGAACATCACAATACAAGTCGTTTGTCTTGAGTGTGGCAAAGAATAGCTCCTGAGAGATTGTCCCAGACATCCCTCTAGTGCACCAAAGGTTACACTAGTTAATGTGGTAGGCCTAGTAGGGGATTCAAGTTCTAGTAGTGATAATGTGGCTCCTATACATGCAGTTACGAGGGCACAAGCCTTACAAAAAGCTAAACTAGCTGAGCAATCAGAGCCAAGTGAATCAGGAGAGCCTAGTAAGAGAAAAACAAGAACATGGAAGGATACTAGGGAGAAAGCCAATCGTAAGTGGACCAAAAAGTTATCCGAAATAGAAGAAAGCTTGAAAGATGCAAAGACAAAAATAGAAGATATTGCCTCTCAAAGCCCCTCGCATGTCAAAACTCCATCCACACCACCTCATCCCCAACCTCAACCCCACCCACCAACCATTGTAAATGGACCACAAGCAGGGTCTGTTCTTGCAGATCCAACCCCAAAAGACTTGGACATGATGTTCAAGGCATACCAAGCTCGACTTCAAGAAGGGCCAACACCTGCAAACCTAGACAAGAGCTACCCTAGACCAGATTTAGAGATTGAACGAACAAAAATGTGCATAAAAATGGTGGAACTAGCTCAAGCTATGTTCGAGGACAATCAATCATTCAATCAGACAAATGCTATTACACCGGGTTTGCACTTCCAGGGCTTACTAGATAGATTAGAGAAGTTGGTAAATAAACCTCAAGTTTCTTTACCTCCACAAGCTCAACCAACTATTGAAAGAGAAAGCTTATCACCAAAGAAATTCTATGTTCCTGACTCCATAGATGAGGGAGAACCTCTTTCAATTCAACAACACTCTCAAAAGTACTTGCGTGAAATACAAGAAGCAAAATGGGCCAAGGAGAAGGATGTTTCCCCTCCTATTTTGGAAATTGATGACTGTCACGATCAATTCCCACAAGACATTCCATCTATTTATGGAGACCAAGCCAAGCAATAAGAAAAAGAAAGTTCAGGATTTGAATCCAATTCTTTACAAGAGTTTCCACAATTCACAAGCCCATGGGAATCTGAATCTCTCCAAATTAGAGCTCCCACAATATTGATCAGAAACGAAGACTCAATGGTTCCAAGAAACACTGATGTCGTGAAGAACACTAAGGTTCAGTGTCATCTCACTGTAGAAGAGCTACTCAAAGCAAAACCTGAGCTATGGAATTATGTGAAAGATCAGGTTCCAAAACTTGATTCCAATATTTCAAAAGCAGGCTCTAAAGAGAAAGTTGCAGAGATACCTATAGACAAAATAGGGGACATGAGCGAAGGTGAGGAAGGTAATACTTATCTTCCGATCACCTACCAAGGTTACACAACCAAAGCAATCATAGATTCAGGTACCGGTGTTGTTATTGAAACTACCTCCTTGTGGAAGCAATGGGGTAAACCTGCATTAAGACCAACTAGAATGAAGCTTTAGATGGCTGATGGTCATGTGGAAAGACCTCTAGGATTGCTAGAAGGGATAACTCTAACCACGTGTGGTGTAGAGTTTGAGCACACCTTTGCTATATGTGACTTTGGTAAAACTACTACCTACGAAATGATCCTAGGAAGGCCCTTCCTATGACAACTACAAGTTGTACAGGATTGGGGAACCAACTCCTTATACTTGCAACGCTTAGGGGTCACGACCAAGGTAAATGTGAAGGATTACACCTTCAGAGATGTACCACCCCTATAGTGGAATCCTATCCACAAGGAGCAAGAAGATTCAATCTCTGTGCATTCTAAAAGTTCATCTGATACATCTTGGATGCATGAAGATACTCATTTGTGGATGTGTAAGGTCACAAAGGAAGAGGAAAAACGCTTAAAGGCAAGAGAAAAAGGAACTTCCCCAGGAGATAGACCAATTAAAGACCCAGCCTATACACCAACGATCTTTCCAGATGAGGAATTTGAGCCTCATGGTTGGGCAGAAATCTTAGCTACCATGGACATTGCAGTTAATGAAGAACAATGGACACCTCATTGTGATGAGGAGGTGTGGCTCAATGATGAGTAGCACCTCCTTTAATGTCAATCTGGGAAGACGTGAGGATGGTATGATGGAGCAAGTGAAGGCACAAGTGCGTGAGTGAGAAGCACACAAACATGCACACACATACACACACACGCGCACACAAGGTAAGACAAAGAGAGAGAAGCAATGGAGTTCTTTTATATTACTTTCAAAATGCTCATACAAGTTCAACTCTATTATAAGCTAACCTCAAAAATGAGCTCTCTAGCTCTATTTATAGTTTTTCACTATCTTTTGGCCCTGTCCAGACCTAGTGTCCGGCCTAGTTAAAAATTAGGTTCTAGGGCCTATTTGGAGGTTCAAACGGGGTCTAAAAAATGTGAAAACTGATAGGTAGGTACTTCTAAAGCTCCTCAAGCTCAAGGACTTCTTGGCTTGCACAAAATGGAGCTACAAAAATATGAAATGGTATTTACAATGGTTTTTAGTGATGAAAAACACTATTTTTGTAGGGATTTCTTCTAACATTTTGACATACATCTCCTGTAGCTCCCTACTTGCTCCTTCTTCTTGTGTGCCCAACTCTTTGATGCATGAAAAATTTAAATGGCCTACTTGCCAGATCTTCTTTGACTACTGTGTCTGCTTGTGCTTTCTCTTCGCTCCGACTCCCTTCGTAGGCTTCCTTGTCTTGTGAGTCCTTCAGTTCCTTGACTACTGCCAACACCCCCCCTCTCTCGCGTTTGTCGTCTCTGACAAACCCTTGTCTAGCTGTGCGTTGGACATAATACTGAACCACATCGGAAGCAAGGTGGTGTTCTTCTAATCGTAGCCCTCGTGCTAGGTCTGTTAACAATGCATCCCAATCCACTGGACCTAGGACGTCTGGATGGGACACCCGCAATTGATCTGGGTGGATCGTCCTCTCCACAGCGAATAGTTGGAGGAGATGTGAGGGCTTGGGTACAAATATTTCTGAGTGATATTCCCAGAACCCCGTGATGAACATTTCCTCGAAGGTCTGCTTGAAGCATGCTGGGAGGTATTTTATTCTTGCGTGCCAGGCATATACTACCTTTATTTGAGGGGGTAGTGCTCATGTCATATACCAGATCTTGGTTGCCTGCAGTGAAGCCAACTCCTGAAAAGTGGGGATCCTTGATATTCTTTAATGTCCTAAATGTGATGAGCATTAATTCGAAGATCTTCATTCACATTTGTGCCATCACATCAGGGGTGTTCCGTAGGCGAATGCTCCAGTGACGGATTGTAGAAATCATGTAAGCAACAATAGGAGGTCCTTGTGGAGATGCTAGATAGACATAATTTAACCACTTTGCACAACCTTTTGATGTTTTTTATAGCGATGGTAAATTCGGGCCAGGTGCATCTGCGGAAGACAGGAACATAACAGGGATTGTATTTAATAAAGAGTGGCATGTTAGTCCAAGTACGAACCATGTCAAGATAGGTCTCAAGAAGACGGATCCTCCAGGTGGGTTGATGAATGGATCCTTTTTTAGCACTCTCTCGGATATCATCGGGCCCAAATTGTGTGGCAAAGGTTGGAGCCTTGCCACGTCGTTGAATCTCCGCGTTGTAATCTACCAGGAGTACACAATATGGCACATACTGATCGTCGTTGGTGCCTATCCATCTATGATGAGACATACTGTGGAAATATTCTGACTTTATGATGGTGTCTTCTAATTTGGCCATTGATTGGATTTGGATCGCCACTCGATCTTCATGGGTTTTCGCTCTCTTTTCGAGTGTCTGGAGCCATTCGGGTACTTCGACTTCCAAGGTGTCCATTCCTTCTGAGGTTTGCTGACATCGTGGCATCGGCATAGGAACATATGGTTCCTCATACGATTCATCCACCTCGATGGGTACCAATTCATCTGGCTCCGGTTCTACAACGGGAGAGGGCTGTCTTTCATATTCCAGTAACTTCTTCTACAATTCTGCCACCTGCTCTGTTAATGCCTTTACTTCCTCTGAAGTCGTGGTTGTCTCTATGATTTTGGGTTGTGCCTCCTGTTCCCTGAGTTGGCGGCGTAGCGCATCCCATTCCTTTTCCAAATCGTCATGTGCTTCTAATAGATCGGCATAGCTTTCCAAGATTTTCTTCATTGTTTTTGAGGGGACTGCTTTGAATTGTTCTGGGTCGATCTCGTGGGGAGAGCCTTCCATGGAAGCTTCCAGGTTTTCTTCGTTTTGCTTGTGCAGACGCTTGTTTTCTTCAAGGGCTGTAGCCATGTGTTTTCTGAGTAGAGTCAAATTACGTCGGACTCTTAGATTATCTGTTTGGTAGACCTCCAGTAAGGCTTCGAGTTGTTTGACACCTAGCACTTGTGATGGTTAGGGTGTCTCCAGGAGGGTTTGACGAGCTTGCTCGAGTGTGGTGTAACGTTGATTGAGGTCTGCATTTTCTTCTTCTATAATTGTAAGCCGTCTCTGTAGTTGTTGATGATTCGTAGTCAGTTGATGATGACGATCTTCGAGAGCCTAATACTCACTCTGAATTTGATAGACACATTGATGTAATGCCATGAATATACTATTTACATTAAACGATGCAGGGAAAGATGAAGATGCAGGGGGAATGGGGAAGGGGAAGGGAGTTGTGGATGATGTGGAGTCAAGTGGTGAGGTAGGTGGAGGGGGTATGGGAGATTGAGGTTGTGTGGGGGGAGGGAGTGGTGTTGTGGCTGGTGATGTTTCCATTGTGTCAAACGTGTGTGTGACTGTGTAGATGGGGACAGTGGGTGGGGTGGATGTGATATTTGTGAAGAGTGTTGTGAAAGTGGGCCTGGTAACTCCTCCAAATTGGATGCTGCAACAGAGAGGAATTCCCATGAAGAATATGGTAATGGCAGAAATAGGCGTGGTAGTGCCAGGTGGTGAGGTGACTTGTGTAGTGAGAGGTGAGATGGGTGGTGAGAGTGGTTCCACCTGATGTTCTTCTGTTTGTGTGTTACCTCCTGGTTCTCATACATTGATGTGGATTTGTTTGCCAGATCGCATGGGGCGGGTAGGCACTCATTTCTCAAATCGATGAATATAAGCCATGGCTACATGAACAGCCTCATCTAAACCTACCACGTCATTAGGGGAAAAAATGAGCCTTGCATGGGCCTTGTAAGGATTCCTAATTTTTAGGGATGAAAATGCCTAATCCAAGGGATTAAAGGAGCATACAAAACCACTAGTGGTATGCTCAAATAAAATATTGTTTGATGCACTTTTGTGTTTGAATTATGAAATAGAAATTTTTATGACCTTTGGATGTTAAAGTTGAATGGCTAAGATTGGAGTCATTGAAACTCTAGAGAGAGAGTGATCTGACAATTCCCACGCTTGTAGATTCTCGCAGAAATCCGTTTGCACACTTCTGCAAGTTTTCTGGCCGTTAGATGCTCCCCAATCCAAAGGTGGAGCGCATTTGGGGCTGATCGTAAGATGGGAGTGATGCGTGGCCATCGGATAAGCATTTCATCCTATGGTGCAAGGCAAAAGGCGCCTTTGCATCTTGGATCCAAAGGCGGATTGATATCTCAGCCTTAGGATCAACTTTAGATCCGATGGATAACATTTGAAGGCGCATTCTTGCATATAAAGCTCATCGTAGCCGTGGGATTCTCTCAGAAATCTAATGGCTCACAGTAAAAGGCGCTTTTTGGCAGCCCATCAAATCTTAGCCATGCATTTCAAAGGAATCAAAGGGTTCAAATGCAATATTGCCTTGACTTTTGCAATTGAACCTCATCCTTTGGATCTTTCAATCAATCCAAGGGCTCTAGTTCATTTGAAAGCCTTTCAAAACCATTCAAATGGCCAAAACCATGAGTTCTAAGTGGTTTTTTCCTCTTTGACCACAAGAAAACAAGGGAAGCCTATGCCTAGCCTATGTGATTAAGGGACTAGACTGTGTCCACCACCCTCTTCTCATTGGTCCATCACTAATCACTCCTTAATCTAAAAGGCCCATGCAGGGTTCATTTTTTCCCCTAATGTCAGCATGCAGGTTCATTGATTCAATAAACATGTCATTGACACCTTCCTTGGCTAACATTTGGCTCATGATCACCTTTCCTGTCTCGAGCGACAGTTTGTGTTGTTCTTGGACTCGCTTCATGGTTTCATACAATCTTTTTATTTGGGCCAAGTAGGCTGGGGCACTTGCTAGTTCTGAAAGTTCTTCATATTCTTGATCATACTCCTCGTTGGCTTCTCCTTCTTCTGTCTCTTCATCATCCTCTTCTACTTCTACTACTACCGGTTGGGTCGGGGCTGAAGTTGTAGTAGTGGGTTGTTGGTGCATTTTACCCAAGCCTACATGCTTGATATATTTGATATCATCCTCATTTGTAAGTCACATGAGTAGTCATGTGAACACCTCTTGTAAAAGAGTTCATTTTTATCTCTTGTAATTTGAAAAAGAAAAAAGGAAAAGGATGGCTTACCTCATGCATGATGTAAAAGCAATTTTGTGGCTCTAACTACCAAAACCCACGACTTTTTGAGCTGAGGGAATATCTCCTAACCTTGGGGATCACTTTTAGGTGGAGCCATTCGAATTCGAATTCAAAACTCCCTCCAAGAATAGCTATAAAAGGAGCAAGAAGGAAGAGGCGATTAGCAAGCCTTGTACGTGACCACTTGTTGGCATACAAAGCAACAGAGGAGTCATGCACAATACGGCAACAAGGCCAAATCATTTTTTTCCATGAATTCTGTACAACTCAAGTGATTTTAATCACTACACAAACATTGTAAATCCCGTTTTTGGTAGAATAGACTCCATTTTGTGCAAGCCGAGGAGTCCTCGAGCTTGAGGAGTATTAGAACTAGCGACATATCAATTTTCATAATTTTTAGACCCTATTTGAGCCCTCAAATAGACTCTAGAACCTAATTTTTAACTAGGCCGGACACTAGGTCTGGACAAGACCAAAGCTAGTGAGAAAACTATAAAAAGAGCTAGAGAGCTCATTTTTGAGGGTAGATTGTTTGTGAATTGAGCTTATGTAAGAGACTTTTTGACTAATGCAAAGAACTCCATTGTTCCTCTCCTTGTTCTTGCCTTGTGTGCGCGTGTGTGTGTATGTGTGTGCATGCTTGTGTGCTTCTCACTCACGCACTTGTGCCTTCACTTGCTCATAGTCTTCATACTAGTCCTCACGTCTCCACGGATTGACAATTATGAGGTGAATCTTCTCACGTTGGTACTCACCATTGTGCTAGAGTGACACCAAATTTGGCGCCGTTGCCGGGGAGAGAGCTTCGAGGACGAGCGTGTGACGGTAAGACGTCGAATTGAGACATTGGAGTTATAGGTAACATCCTTCTTTCTCTTATTTTTTCTTTATTTTTTTTCCTTACTTTCACATCACCATCATCACCATCATCATCTCCACCATCTCCCACCTCCATCTCCATCTCCACAAAAAAAATTTCAGTTTTTTGGTCATATCACACTCCCCACCTCATTTCCCTCATTTCATTGTGAGAGAGAGCGAGAGAGAGCTTGCATGCTATCTGTTTTTGGTGTGTTTTTGAGCTTCTGTTGCAGGAACTTGCTGTACCACCTCCTCCCGCAGTGTGCGCAGGTACGACAGACTCTGCACGAGTCCCGGGACGACGACCTCTGTCTGTCGCGACAGACAAAAAAATTTAAAATTTTGTGAATGCATGTTGGGCACGGTAATCTACACCATTAGAGCACTCTAAATCACTAGACGTTTCTAAAAAATTTGCGTTTTTTCAGTCTATCGCGACAGACACCGTCTATCGCGACAGACACCGTCTATCGCGACAGACACCGTCTATCGCGACAGACACCCGTCTATCGCGACAGACACCCGTCTATCGCGACAGACACCCGTCTATCGCGACAGACACCGTCTATCGCGACAGACACCCGTCTATCGCGATAGACACCCGTCTATCGCGACAGACACCGTCTATCGCGACAGACACCGTCTATCGCGACAGACACCCGTCTATCGCGACAGACACCCGTCTATCGCGACAGACACCCGTCTATCGCGACAGACACCGTCTATCGCGACAGACACCGTCTATCGCGACAGACACCGTCTATCGCGACAGACAGAGACCCACGATAGACACCGTCTATCGCGACAGACACCCGTCTATCGCGACAGACAGAGACCCACGATAGACACCGTCTATCGCGACAGACACCCGTCTATCGCGACAGACACCCGTCTATCGTGACAGACACCCGTCTATCGCGACAAACAGCCGTCTATCGCGACAGACAGATAATTTCGGCAAAATTTAGAGGTAAATTTTTTGGGAAATTCAGGCTAAATTTTGGGCATAATTGCACTCTCAAGTAGTCATGCACTTACAAAGGCCTTAGAAACACACATTAAAACCCCTGAAAGGTTCTGTTGTCTAGTTAACCCCCTAAACCCTGAACGGTCATAACTTTCTCATACGAAATCCATTTTTTGAGCTCTAGGGCTTGTCGGAAAGCTCTTGGCATATACTACACGCCCTCAACTATTTTTTATAAGAATAACGCGTTGATTTTCAGATAGGATATTTGGAAGTTGACACACAGAGGGGTAGAAACACCAAGGGAGCTCTAGAGGAAATTTCTAGCAATACAAAAGGGGGAACAAGGGTCATTAAAAAAGTGTCTGAATTAAATTGTCTGTCAATTGAAAGGTCAATTTGGAGCTAATCTTGAGTGTGATGCAGGTTTATTGAGAAGCAATTGAGAGCGTCTAAGCAAGGGTTTTGTGCAAGCTTGAGAATCAACTTCTCGAGCACTAAAGAGCAAGGATCAGCAAGAAAGGTTGGAATACTCTCAACTCCTCTTCGTCAATTCCTAGCTTAGGCTAAGAACGATTAGAAGTAGGAATAAGTCAGGGCGACTATAGGCAACTATCAAGTCGAAGCATACCTAAACTTTCAAGTTCAAGCTAAGGGCATAATCCTTGTACTGTCGAGAATTTTAAAGGGAAAAGAACTTAACGTGGAACGATCAATTGTAAGTGCGAAACAACATTCAAATATTCCTGACGACGTGATATCAGACAAGACCTTAAACACGATAAAATAACTAAAAAGAACCAAGCGACCAATCTAAAGTAACCAGCAACGAGGTTGTACTCTGGGCAAAGAACTGTGCTACTTAGATAGGCATATGAACCTTAGATCAGGACGACATCTAGTAAGGGAGAGACAAAGCCTTAGATCCTCAGAGGCTAGTGTTAACCATACTGCTAGGTCTTGGGCCCAGCAGTTGAGCCACCACTCGTACTACCCTAGCTCTGAGACCAGTGAGTCAGAGATGTCTCAAGGCATAGACAGACCTACGGAGAGTTCAGGTGTGCCATACCTGTACAGGGTAGAAGGCCCTTACAAAACACAGTTGGAATACCTTAGGACCAACCGATTAGGTGCTAGCATCTATGAGGATGGCCTAGGAAGATCCGTGGTCCAGATAAAAAAACCTGACCAATCCATAGGACTAGAGCACCCAGCTGTCAAGTTTGAAAACGGTGCATACCTGGACAAAGAAGGGACCATATACGTAGTCACCAGTCACCCAGATAGGACAGATGAATTTGGAAATGTAATCTCAGAAGCGGACATAGGTGACTTGGAACAAGGAAAAATGGGAGTAGAACCCAGAACACCCCGAGGCAAATCTGTTCTCACTAGGATTATCACACCTGAGCGGGTTCCCCAAGACAACAAGAGCATAGAGATGCTCCTCAACTGAGAAACTGACGAAGCCTTCTGGAGGTATAAATCTAATCAGCCAACTGATATAGAAACTATCATGATCTATGAGTTTAAGGATCCGGATAGCCCAGGTAGAGTGACCTACTTAGATCACACTTCGGAGAGGATCTTTGTGGTGACAGAAAATGATAGGCATGCTTACACTTGGAAGGGTGAATTCATTTTCCCCCAACCAAGATCGAATGTATCCTACGGTCACCCTAGAGCTGGAACATCCCAAGCTCATGGAACTCAAAGAGACAGAAGTAGAGATAGACCAGAAGTAAGCTTTGCCAACCCAGTGGGTAGAGAAAGAACGAGGACGGAGACGAATAGAGTAGAACCGGAGATACTTAGAGCTCACAGGAACCAAAGAAACATGGATGGATTCCCCCTGTCGAGACCTAGAGAGCACACAAGAACTTTGAGACCGACCCAACTAGTTAAGTCCATGAAGAATTACTTTGATGGCACAGGAGATCCCTATGATCATGTGGCGGAGTTCAAGCAAGTCTTGAGAGCTGAACAAGTAGAGGATCTATTCACGCAATACAATGCCTTCGGTCTAACCCTTAGGAACACAGCACTTACATGGTTTCAGCCATTGGATGAGCGACAATTCAGGTGTATAGACCAACTCCTAGAGGCTTTCATTGTAGAGTTCTCTAAGAGTGGCATAAGACACAATACCTCCTCACTGATTCACAGCTTCAAGCAAACCCCGCAAGAGACTGTAAGACTAGCAGGAAGAAGATTTAGACAATATCTTGAAAGGTGCCCTGTTTCGGAGCTACCCACACCTGCCAAACAAGTAGCCTTATTCCTTGATGGATTGCTGAGTACGAAATTGAGATCCTATGTGTATCTGAAGGACCCTAGGACCATAGAAGAGTGTGTACGCATGTGTATTGACATTGAGGACAACCTAGGGGAGGAGTTAGAGCTTTCCAAGATATACAAAGATTTGGATAGTGCCTCTAACATCTCTTCCACGCAATCCACATCAATCGAGGAACTTGCGGAAAAAGTAGCTCAAAAATTAGGCGTCTCTAGTAAACAAATTCCAAGATTTGCCCCAGTCAAAAGATGCTATACTTGTGGGGGTGACCACATGGCGAATGTCTGTCCCGTTATGGCTCAACCCCAAGTTACTCCTAGTAGCCAGTACTGCACCATAGAACGAAGGTACACCAATCACACCGCGCAAGACTGCCCATACAATAAGCAAGCGGTTAGGCAAACCTACCCTCAGACATACCCCCAACAAGGCCGATACCAGAACCAATACCACCCACAACAGTATGCCAGGCCTCAACAAACCTACCAACCACAATACCAAGCCCAACAAAGGCCTCAGCCTGTGTTAGCCCAACAACCTCCAGCTCCCTCCAACGCGATCCCTGTTAAGTACGCAGCTGCAGAGGAAAACCTGAATAGAGCTATAGTCCCCGTAACACCATTGCTTTCAGAGAGTGATCCGAGTGACCATAGCTTCGATTCTACACATGTTGATAGTCCCCAGGCTTACTACATGCAGTCTCCTGAACATGGTGAGTCTTACTATAGTGAAGAGCCAAAAGAAACTAGTTGGGAATCAGATTACACGAACGTCATGTATGCAAACCCCAACCCTAGACCCCAACCTAGGCAGGTAAGACCCCCATTCTCTAGAGGACCATGCTACCGATGTCAGGGTGATCATTTCATTCGTGATTGTCCCTTGCCTCCACCTACACAACCCCAGTCAGTAACGATCCAAGGTTATTGCCAAGAGTGTGGGAAGGAGCATCTCTTACGAGATTGCCCTAAAAATCCTAATAATATGCCAAAAATCACTCCTATTAACGTCATTGGGTTAGTAGTAGACTCCTCAGGGAGTGTGACTTCCACTGCACCAGTACAGGTAGTGACTAGAGCTCAGGCATTGCAGCAAAACCAAGGGGTAGGCCAGGAAAAAAGCCCAGAAGTTAGTGAAACCGAGAGCATGACAAAGAAAAGAACTAGAGCTTGGAGAGATAGTCGTGAAAGAATGAAAAGGCAATGGGCAAAGAAGATGAGTGAACTAGAGGAAAGTCTACGAGAAACCAAGGCCAAAATCATAGAGATCACATCTCAACCGCACTCTCACACATTCCCACCGCTACCATCCCCATCACCCTCCATCCTTCCACCCTCTAAGACACCCCACGTAACCCACCCACCACCCCAAACAGGATCAGTATTAGCTGATCCCACTCCTGAAGACATAGATATGATGCTTAAAGCATATCAGGCCAGAATCCAAGAAGGGCCAAATGTCATGGATCATGACAAGTGCTATCCCAGAGCTGACCTAGAGATAGAAAGAACCAAGCTTTGCGCGAAGATGGTCGCATTGGCTCACACTATGTTTGAGGCCAGCCGTCTTGTCAATTACTCGGGCTCAGCCAAGACACACCTACACTTGGACGGACTTCTAGAGAAGTTAGAGGGCATAATTGCAAGATCTACCAAGGAAGAAAAAAATCAAGAAAGAGATAAAGCAAGCAAAACTATGACCCATCCCCCACCGAAAGCTTATGTGCCCAATTCCACTGAACCAGACAACTTCCCCTCCTTAGAAAGAATAGAGAGGCTAATGGCACAATCAGAAAAGGAACCTGCCCCTCAAAGAAAGGAAAGGGTAAGAGAACGGATAAGCAAGCCTCTTCAGGAAGCCCACGTGCCTCCTCAAGAAGCTCATCTTCCCCCCCAAAAGGCACATGAGCCTCCTTCGGAAGCTTGCGTACCTCCACAGGTCACCTACATTCCTTCTCAGGGAGCGTATGAGCCTGTTCGGAAAAGTAACAGAATAAGTAACCCTCCCCAGGACGCCTGTGCTCGAGCCATCTATGAGAACGAGGAGAGAGCCAACGATAGAATAAGCCCTCCTTCCCAAGTTGCTTATGCGCCTAATTCTACGGAGCCAGACACTTCTTCTTCTATGAATCGGTTGGCACCAGACTTCCTACGAGAGATTCAAGAAGACAAATGGGATAACGAAAGTGAAGTCGCCCCTCCCTTTGAACTTGTGGATGATGCACACGACCAATTCCCACAAGACATCCCATCTATTTACGGGGAACACGAGAGTACTCAATCTCACGAGAGATTGGACTTTGAATCTAATTCCATACAAGAGTTACCCCATTTCACAGGACCATGGGAAGCAAAGTCCACCTGTATGAGAGCACCTACAGTCTTGGTAAGAAACGAAGATTCATTCATACCTAGGAACACAGAGGTATTGAAGAACACTAACGTGCAGTGTAACCTCAAGTTAGAAGAGCTACTCAAGGTTAGACCTGAATTATGGAAACATGTAGCCAAACAAGTACCAGAGATAGCAAAACCTCGTTCCCAGGTAGGATCACACAGAACAGTGCCAGAGATACCCTTGGATAAGATAGGAGATATGTGTGAAGGTGAAGAAGGGAACACCTATCTTCCCATCACCTACCAGGAGTACACCACCAAGGCAATTTTGGACTCAGGTGCAGGAGTTGCAATTGCCACTACTTCCCTATGGAAGCGTTGGGGCAAGCCGGCACTCAGGCCAACGAGAATGAAATTGCAGATGGCCGATGGTCACATAGAGAGACCCCTAGGATTGCTAGGAGGAATAACTCTCACCACTTGTGGTGTCGAGTTTGAGCATACATTTGCCATATGCGACTTCAGCAAAAATCATGCCTATGAGATGATTTTGGGAAGACCATTTATGCGACAGTTGCAAGTGGTACAGGATTGGGGAACCAACTCCTTGTATTTGCAACACTTGGGTGTTACGACCAAAGTCAATCTCAAGGATTATTCTCATAGAGATGTACCTCCTATCCAATGGAATCCCATCCATAGAGCCAAAGATGATACAGAATCGGTGCATTCCATAGGGTCTGGGTCCTCGTGGATGCATGAAGACACTCACTTATGGATGTGCAAGGTAGCAGTAGAAGAAGAGAAGAGAGAGAAAGCCAGAGAGGTAGGTGCGAAAGAAACCCATAGATCAATCCACGACCCAGCCTATGCACCTGTAGTTTTTCCAGACGAAGAATTTGAACCTCACGGTTGGGCAGAAATTTTAGCAACAATGGACGTAGCCATCAATGAAGAACAATGGACACCTCACTGTGATGAGGATGGCTATGACATTTCAGTCTTCTCCATAGAGCCAATCATGGGAGAGGCAGTTCTAGAAGAATGCGAACCTAGCACTGATGCATTTGAGGATGCAAGCGACTCCGATCTAGAATCAATTATTATGGACCCACCTTTTGCATCAGATGAAGAATACTTCCATGAAGTTGAATTTCAATCCCAGAGGCATGGAGAGGTTACAAATGAGGTCAGATTAGCAACACATGTGACCCCGAAAGAAGAAGGAAAGAAACGAAAGAAGAGAGAAGCCTCACCAGAAGAGGAAGAATCTTTGTTTGAGGTCCCAGAAAATTTTAAGAAGTATGAGATAGATGACAGGAGAGTCATGATAAGAATGCCTAAACGAGAGGCACAATCAGGAGAGGCCTATGATAACAAAGAAACCACCAAGAAAATAGTAGTGGCCCTAGAAGAAGGAGAGGAGAGATGCACGTACATAGGCCATGACCTAACAGAGGAAGAAGAGCATACGTTGATAGCCTTGCTAAGAGAATACAGAGATGTATTCGCTTGGAGTTACAGGGATTTGAAAGGTGTTGACCCCGATATATGCTCACACACTATTCCCATGACCTCAGATGCTAAACCTTCTAAGCAAAAGCCCTATACTTATAACGATAATTATGCTGCTAAGATCAAGGAAGAGATAGATAGACTGGTCGAAGCTGGATTTATCTATGAAATTGAGCACACTGAATGGGTATCCCCCATCGTAGTGGTGCCCAAGAAGAATGGCAAACTGCGCGTGTGCATTAACTTGAAAAAGGTTAATGCAGCCACAATTCGAGATAACTATCCGCTTCCCATCACAGAACATCTCTTAGAAAGAGTGGCAGGCAAGGAAGTGTACAGCTTCCTTGATGGATTTTCGGGCTACAATCAAGTAGCCATAGCTCCAGAGGATCAGCATAAGACAGCCTTTGCCACAGAATGGGGCATTTTTGCTTTTAGAGTAATGCCATTTGGGCTTACCAATGCACCAGCTACCTTCCAGAGGCTGATGTGCCATGTGTTTAAGGAGTTCCTGAGGAAGAGTTTAGAAGTCTACGTTGATGATCTTTGTGCTCATTCCAACATTAGACACACCCATATCCCTGAACTTAGACAAATCTTTAACAAATGTAGAGAATATCAAGTTTGCCTGAACCCAGAAAAGTGCGTTTTTATGGTCAGGCAAGGCAAGATTCTAGGACACATAGTGTCAAAGAATGGCATATCCACCGATGTAGAAAAAGTGAGAGCCATAGCAGAGCTACCTAGGCCAAAGAATGTCAAGGAAGTACAAGCTTTCATGGGGCATTGTGGTTATTACCGACGATTTATACACATGTACGCTGTCATTGCAAAGCCCATGTACGGGCTTCTGACTAACTTTGAGTGGACGGATGAGTGTGAGAATTCCTTCCAGGAGCTTAAACGAAGGTTATGTTCAGCACCAATCTTGACCACACCAGATTGGAATAAGCCATTCCATGTTCACGTGGATGCATCCAATTATGCTATTGGATGTGTACTTGCACAACCTACTGGTGAAGGTAATATGGATCTTCCAATTGCCTACGCTAGTAGACAATTGAATGCAGCTGAACGAAATTATACCACTACAGAGAGAGAAGGCTTAGGCATGGTATATGCAGTCAAGAAATTTAGACACTATTTGCTTGCAAATAAGTTTAAATTTTTTACTGACCATCAGGCATTGCTGTACCTCGTAAACAAGCCATGCAATACAGGAAGATTAGTGAGATGGTTTCTCTTGCTAATGGAATATGATTTTGAGGTTGTGGTAAGAAAAGGTAGGACTCATTTAAGAGCAGATCATCTCTCTAGGCTCACATCGGGGGAAGCCCCACAAGGAGTACCAGATGATCTGCCTGACGCTTACTTGTTCAATTTAGAAGTGGTGCCGCAGTGGGCTAAGCCGTTGGTACCAGTATTGACATACGGGCCTAACCATCCAGTAATAAACACACGGAATAGAGAGGTTGTAAAAGCCCAAAAGTACCACATCATGGCAGGAAGCATGTACAAGCACACAGATCAAGGGATCTTGGCTTGTTGCGTAGAAGAGGATGAGTACCCTAAATGGTTGCAATTAGCACATGTAGGTGCATTAGAGCAACACTACTCAAAGCAACGAACTTTACAGACCCTAAAGAGACTCGGAGTACATTGGCCAACTATGGAAGCTGATGTCCAAAAGTGGTGCAAGGAATGCCCAATCTGTTGCACTAAACCACCTGTGGAACATGCCACTCTCTATCACGTATCCATTGTGCCAGATTGGAGTGAACCTCTAGTATCATTCTTGAGGACAAACACATTCCCTCCAGACATGACTCTAGCTAGGAAAAGAAGCTTAGAACAAGAAGCCCAAGATTATTCACTCATTGGTGATAATCTATATAAGCGAGGTAAAGATGGTTACCTGAGGCTATGTGTCCATGAAAGTGAGTATCTTAAGATCTTAGAAACTGCTCACCAAGGTGTAGCAGGAGGACACTTTGGACCGGATCGGGTGATCAAGGCAATTCTATTTGCGGGCTTCTGGTGGCCTACCCTTCACATGGATGCACATACCTATGTGAAACGGTGTGATATCTGTCAGAGGACTCAGTATCCTATACGCAAAGATGAGATGCCACTGAAACCTATGATGGGTGGACGTGCATTCTCTAAGTGGGGAATAGACTTCGTAGGTCCTATTAATCCCCCAGCTAAAGGTTCTCATGCGGAATACATCATTGTTGCAACAGATTATCTCACCAAGTGGGTAGAGGTAAAGGCTACAACAAAGAATGACGCTCAGACAACTGCTAAATTCTTGTTTGAGAATGTATTCACAAGATATGGGCTACCTATAGAGCTTGTAAGTGATAGAGGCACACACTTCCTGAACGAAGTGGTTGAAAACCTACTCCAAGAATTCTTGGTAATACACAAGAAGTCGGCCCCCTATCACCCTCAAGCTAATGGACAAGCTGAGAGCACTAATAAGATCTTATGCAATGTACTGAAGAAATTAGTGAACACTAAACGCTCTGATTGGGACAAACAACTACACCATGCTGTTTGGGCCTACCGAGTTGCCTATAAAACGGTACTCCAAGCCACCCCCTTTCAGATGGTATTCGGCCAAAACGCTGTGCTACCCTTGGATTTCCTGATTCCTACGTTGAGAGTCGCACACGAGCACGAATGGACAGGTCATGAACTCTCCTCTAGGGTCTTTGACCTTGAACGATTAGGGGAAACAAGACTGAGAGCCGCTGCAGGAATATATGCAGCCAAGAAGAGACAGAAGGCATATTTCGATGCCCACGTGAAGGATAAGGGCTTAAAGGCAGGAGATCTAGTTTTAGTCTATACACTGAAACAACACGCAAGGAAGCTAGAAAAGAGAGGCTACGGACCTATGATTATCAATAGGATCTCCACAAGTGGAGCTGTGCAATTAGCCACATTAGAAGGTGATGTTCTCCCTAACTATATTAGCGGATGCAGAGTCAAGTTGTATCAGGAACCCCTCACGGAGGAAATGCTCAGCCGACTCAACACTGCTAAGAAACGCAAAGAGGAAGAAAAGCGAGTTCGAGAAGAAGCTCAAGCAGAAGCTTTAGAACGCATCAGAAAGATGAAGTTACGAAGGCAAGGTAAAGATCAGCCTAGAACGACTGACTATGCAGATCAAAGATACCCGATGGCCATGTGTGAAGTCGCAGGAACAAGCTCGCATAGGATAATTGATCGACGTCCTTTCATAACTCTCGATATAGGACAAGGAAAGAGTGCAAGGACCGTAAGAGCCTTGATTGACTCAGGTGCAGCCACTAGTGATGTTAAATTGTCTTACTGTCAAGAGTTGCAGTTAACTATCAATCCTATGGAAGCATATCTCATAGGATTAGGAGGTGTGGAAACCCCTTGCATGGGCGAGGTGGAACTTCCCCTCTACATTCATGATGAGGCAATGACAGTTAAAGTACTAGTGTGTCAAGACGAGGATCTCATTGAACCCCTTCTCTTGGGTCAAGACTGGATCTATGACCAAGCAGTCAACTTAAACCTAAGAAGTGGACTTCTTCAGGTATGGGTCAATCATAGTCAAATTACAATAGAGTTAGATAATGGAGCACTCAAAGAATTAGGAAAGGCACAGACTCCTGGTCCCTCCAGGGGTACACATGAAGATGACCATGCTGTTCTTGTCCAAAACTATGTGTTGCAGAGGAATGATACTCTCAGAAAAGGAGTCAGGGATGAACCGGAACTCCCTTCTTTTCCAAAGGCCAGAAGGAGGCAGCAACCAAAGGTGGATCAAAGGCAGAAGAAGCAGAGTACTACTCATGCTGGAAATCAAAAGTACCTGCGCACCAAAATATCTCAGCAAGTAAACCAAGTGTGGGTGCGGAAAGGCGAACACCCGGCTGCACTCAAGCCAACCACACGGTCAAAGCCTCTTATTAGTAACCGACAACACGTCACTAATAAGAAGTCCTTCGGAAACTCTTCTGCTAACGTGAAATCTATTTGGGTGCCCAAGAAGTCAATGAAGGCTAGCCCACAATCAAGACAAATTTGGGTGCCTAAGGCTTGCTTGAGGGCGCAAGTAGCTATGCCGAGGCCACAACCTATACAGCATAGCCCATTTACGTGTACAGCCAGTATTCACTCGTTCTCAACACTCAGGAACACACCAAGACCCAAGAGCACGCATGTAATCACTGGTAAATGGGTCCCTAAAAGGCCTCATTTTCAAACCACGACACCGAAAAAGCTCTCTAGAGTCTCTACGAAACCAAAAGCAAAACCCATCCACTGCAGTTGGCAGCTTAATACTTGTAATAAACCCCCCGACCCCAATTTGTAAATTCAACCCCACTTACTAACTGCATTAATCTCCTAGGAATACCCAAGCATTAACTACACACACGGTCTTTGTGCACTTACTAACCACTGACTCACCATCTACCTCATGTTAATGTTGTAACGGGGACAACAACGGATTTATTCAGTCCATTACGATGTTAACACATGATTCTATATTCTCACAGAAGCAGAAGGCAAGAAGTAAAATGGCAGAAGCAACAGGTTCGGGCTCACAAGTAGGGATACTCACTGCAGGAATTGATGTGGATAGTCTACCTGTGGATGTGCCACCAACGGAACGACCAGTGGAGCTACAGCGCCTTCAGCAAATCCCGGTGCCGGATCCACCCACAGGGATCACAGAAAGAGTCCATGCCAATTCTCATTGGTTCAATGGCATGCCAGGGCCATTAGGAGAGGCCAAGTATATATGGGAGTCGAAGTGCGAGTATGACAGATCATGGGTTCGATTCCAATTTTTCTCCAAGGAGTTCGAGACTTTACAGAACACTGAGGACCTCCAGACCATATGGCAATGAGCAGGGCTGGCAGAATACTTTGAAGCCCCACTACCTAAACCAGATCTCCTCCGATGTTACTATTTGGTCTCCACTTTACAAGCCAATGAAGAAAAGGACAAACCCGGATCATTTGTTCTTCCCTCCTTGCTGGGCAACAACGAGTTGAAGAGATTTGAACTTACTGTGGAGTTGGTAAGCGACGCTTTGAATATGCACGGCACGCATGTACCCTCTGAAAAGGATGCTCTTGTTCCCACTAACATGAAGGATAGGAAGCTATTGAAGCTTAAAGACATGGCAGCACTCACACCAAACGTGTCCATCCCTCTCCGCATGTGCATGCAACATTTCGCCTTTCCCGGCCAAGACCGCTTCACACAACCACACAAGAAAATCTGGTTCGCTCTCTACTTAGCGGAAGCAGGTGCGTTACCCATCAAGCTACCGGTATGGATTATAGATCAATTGTATGAAGCAAACAAACGGTCTTCGAGGAAATTAGTGGTGAACGGATGCTGTGCAATCACACGCATTATTTACCGGTGCCTAGCATACGATGTCCCCATTGAACGTGCCTTAACTTGGGCACAATTACAAATGTTTAAAAGGCTCAAGACGTCCACACATCAATCCAAGCGCATGAGGGGTGCGATCCCTTGTGTCCAGACAAGGGAAGTTCTGACTACTCCTGAGGTATCGCCACAACGGGAGGACACTATACCCCCCTTTACCATTAGGATACCCAGGTCAGGATCTGAAACTACGACACAAGCTACCCCATCGGCTCCTCCTGTTCCAACCGAATTCGAATTTGCTGCCACTGGCGATGCTGAAGGAATGGACCCCCAGGACTTCGAAGCATTCCTACAAAGTACACAATTCTCTGATGTGGAGTTTTATTCAGAGGCAGAGGAGCAAGGCACATCCTCACAAAGAAGAAGAAAGTCTACAGACGGTCGACATGTACATTGGAGTGATGCTCAGCAAGGTCAACAACAAGGACACCTAGAAGAAGAAGGAGCGTATGAAGAGGAGACCACTGAAGCCCCAGCCTATACAGCAGAACTCCGAAGGCTGTATCAGATTATGGAAAGAGTGCGATCGCAACAACTACTCACCGAACAGAGTAGCAGAGTACTCATGACTCAGTTGTTGGAAGAAGCAGGAGTTGACTCAGAGTATAGAGAAGGTCTCTTATTGATGGCAGAAACATATGGGGTAGTAGAAGCAGTGCGCACTGCCATTCGGAGGTCTCCAGTTCAATATGATCCACGAAGGTTCCAGACACGACGACGCTCAGGTAAGAATATCCAGATTCCCATCACAATTGCAGAAGGGGCAACTATTACATCTGAACCCATCAGGACAGCCTCCCAAGCAACCGAAACGGCTAGCCAACAACACCCAGTCACCCATGAGGAGTCCACCGAGCCACTACCACCCACACCCCCACCCTCGCCCCCTAGAGCAGAAACTGTGGAAGTCACCTCGACCACTCAACCCACCGAACCAACCTTCATCTTCCGCACTCCCATCTCGAGTTCCACCCTATTCTCTACCACTGATAACCCCATCTTTGAAGCAACCCCTATCACTACACAATCCACCGAACCGCTCCTAGAGCCAGCCCTAGGGCAACCATCCCCCATGCCCTCAGCCATAGGTCATCCTGACCCTAGATCCACATTCATGGGTTTCCCTGCTACCACGCAACCCTTCGCGCCCTCCTCCAATTTACGACCTCAACCCCCGACCTCTCTCTCTCCATTTCTACAATCCCTCCATGACTTCCTGGCTAGAACTTTTCAACCAGGGTCTCAACCATTTCCTTTCGTTTCAGCTCCCCACCCCACTTCACATCTATTCACCACTTCCACACACACACCACCTACCATCCCAATGTATATGGCCGATCCCACACTCGCACCCACTCCTGAAGGTATGGACATGTCACCACCCACGGCACCTCCCCCCACGATTCCACCTCCTCCCATTCCCCCTCCACCAATTTCACTCACACACACGACTTCCATAGACACATCATTCACTGTTCCCCTTCCCCAATTCCCTTCCCATGCATCTCCTACTGTAAACACCACCCACTCATCTATAGGAAATGCATTGGACACCATGCTGGCTTGTATATCAAATTTAAGGACAGATTACATTCAGCTCCAGCAACAAAACAAACGCCTGCACGAGCACTCAGAGACACTACAGCACCGCCTCGCGGCACTAGAGGAGGAAAATGCTCGCCTCCACACACAGTTCCAAACTCTCCAAGAAGCTCATGGCATATTGGAGGTACAGTTACAGAATACAGATCAGGAAGCGATACAGGTGGTAGAAGATCACCTACGGACACAGCTGGAACGCAACTCAAAACTTCAGAGAAATATGGCTCTACTCAAACGCCATCTTGCGGCCGCTCAGGAAGAGAATAGACGCCTACAAATACAAAATCAAGAGAACTTGGAGGCAGCTATTGAGAGCACACCGGGGGCACCCATCAGCCCATCCAAGTTTCAAGCAGTGACCCCCGATAATATCAAGATCATACTGGAAGACTATGCCATGCTGCTTGAAGCACATGATAAGCTATCGGAGGAACTGGGACAATTGAAGCAGAAACACCAAAAAGGACCAATAGCAACCTCTCCAACCACCCCCTCCGCGGCTTCACTCATCACAGACGCAGAGGCCATAAAAGATCTCCAGAAACAGGTCACTGAATTGCAAACACGTCTACTACAATATGAGAGACCACCTTCCCCTCCAGAGGCTCCCACGGACGAAGAAGTTGTGCAAATTCCAGTGGAACAAACGTTTGATGACGAATACGATCCACAACCATTCCCAGGTGGCCAACAAACAGAAGAAGCTCAGGACACATTCGAGGCACCACGGCCCCCATGGCTACGTCAAGTGGAGGAAATCGGGAGTTCGCACGAAGAGCGCACAGTAGTGCAAAATCAGGCCATGAGGGTCATAGAGGAAACTGTGCTACAATCGGCTTACTTCAAGAACTTGTCATCGAGACGCCTGATCCTCTCATCTGAACTCCAATACAGGCCGTATTATATTATCTTGGCGGATTATAATGCAGAAATACAAAGAGTCACGGGTCAGATTCCTACTTTTGCGACCCAATTTCAACCCGAAGACCTTCCTCCAGAGGCGCAAAAAGGTAAAATTCGTCAACCCACCTGGCGGCAAAAACTTTTAGAGACATATCCAGAAATGCTACGCACATGGAACAACGCGCCTTTACACCTCCTATACAATCCATGTTACGGTCCAGTCCCACGCCGCAGGTCGTGGAAGGCATTCAATATTAAGGTACAGAACAACGCACAATGCAAGGAATGGCTGAACTATCCGTACATTGCGCCACCACAGGGACCACCGTCGGTCGCATATATGATGGGAACCATTCGCCATTGGATGCCGCGCTTGAAGCCCATGCAAGATGTAGCAGCGCAAATGATGCTTAAAATCTTAGATATGATGCAAGTAGTCCTGAAGACTTTTCGAAATGCAGCCGCACCACAGGTACGTCTTCCGGGGTTTAGCAATGGAAATTACGACTTGGTGTATGACATGAGCACCACCCCCAGTATTCGTGTGGCTTATGCCTGGCATGCACGCATCAAATACCTACCTGCCTACTACAAACAGACCTTCGAAGAAATGTTCAGATCAGGTTTCTGGGAGTACCACTCGGAGATTTTCGCACCAAAGCCAACACATCTGCTACAACTTTTTGCTTGTGAACAAGCAATGTACTCAGAGTACTACACCACCCCGCAACCAGACACCCCTGGAGCAATAAAATGGGATGCATTGGAAGCTGATCTAGCAAGAGGCTTAAGGATAGGAGAACATGAACTGGCAACCAATGTCATCCAATACTATATCGACCACCCGAGGGAACAAAGGTCTGTCAGGGGCGACAGACGCTAGGAAGGGGGGAGTGTTGGCATACAAAGCAACAGAGGAGTCATGCACAATACGGCAACAAGGCCAAATCATTTTTTTCCATGAATTCTGTACAACTCAAGTGATTTTAATCACTACACAAACATTGTAAATCCCGTTTTTGGTAGAATAGACTCCATTTTGTGCAAGCCGAGGAGTCCTCGAGCTTGAGGAGTATTAGAACTAGCGACATATCAATTTTCATAATTTTTAGACCCTATTTGAGCCCTCAAATAGACTCTAGAACCTAATTTTTAACTAGGCCGGACACTAGGTCTGGACAAGACCAAAGCTAGTGAGAAAACTATAAAAAGAGCTAGAGAGCTCATTTTTTAGGGTAGATTGTTTGTGAATTGAGCTTATGTAAGAGACTTTTTGACTAATGCAAAGAACTCCATTGTTCCTCTCCTTGTTCTTGCCTTGTGTGCGCATGTGTGTGTATGTGTGTGCATGCTTGTGTGCTTCTCACTCACGCACTTGTGCCTTCACTTGCTCATAGTCTTCATACTAGTCCTCACATCTCCACGGATTGACAATTATGAGGTGAATCTTCTCACGTTGGTACTCACCATTGTGCTAGAGTGACACCACTTCATGTCATTTTGTAGAGATTGAAGAGCTTACTCCATAGCTCTATCATTCTACTCCCATTGTGCAAAGATTCATTGCCAATGTGGTTGTAATCATATATGAATTTATACATTTATCATCATTCACTTCTCTGTTTTGTTCTCTGCTATACTTACTCAAAGCAGTACCTTCAAAAGGTCATATCCCAAGTTATACTGATCCTTTTTCAGTGATTTAACATGCGTTGGATAGATCGTACTGTCTAGTTTTTTATATCAATTTTCAACGTCATTAAATTTATATTTTTGGAGATAGTTGCATTTTACTGCTCACTGGTCTATCTCTGCAGAGCCCCAAGAATGGTGGGCATGTTCTAGAAATTGATGAAACTTGTTCTCAGTGCTCAGTCCATCATTTGAAGTGTTTTAACTTGGATTGGGAAGCTTTCTAAGTCTATTTGCTATGCCCAAAAGGAAATTTTCTAATTCCTACCAAGTTGAGAGCACTGTTCATTTTTTCTAACAGGTGTATGTCCAAAAATAGCAAGTTTTGGGAGCTAGTCATTTCGCAACTAGTCTGTCTTGACTTAAACTTTTGGGATACATGTTCCAAAGTACTTGGATGATATTTTGGTGGATTTAGGAAGATTAAAGGGTCTAGTAATCAACTCTGAAGTCTCAGTTGGCTGGTGTGAAGCTGGTTGTAGCAGCACCTACTCATCTTTGGATTGCATCCACCATCTCTCTTCACAGTGGTATCAGAGCATAGTCAAGCAACATGGGAGATGGATTTCCATCAACAATTGACAAATTGGATCGAAACGACTACCTGGCATGGTCTCTAAGGATGGAGGCTTATCTTCAAGGGAGGAATCTATATGGATTCATATCCGGAGATGAAGCAATGCCTGTTGAGGAAACACTCACGAATTTGACATAACAGACAGACATAAAGAAAAAGAAAAGAAAGACAAAAAGAAACAGAATCTTCAGAAAATCAAAAAGCCTCAGTTGTACAGTATGCGAAGTCAGTACGTGGTGTGCGCATAAACATAGCAACAGAGCAATAAACCGCGGTGTGCGCATAATGCTCACATAACGTGAATTAAAGAGTGAGAGCGCGGAAGAGCTCAGAAGAAAATGTATATATATACACCAAGGATTGAAGACCTAAGATGATGCAGCTTATGATGATGATGATGCCGATGAGATGATAAGAAGACTCTGAGAGATGATGAGATTATGACTGAAGAGAGAGTGAGTGAGAAGTTCTCAGAAAACGCCATAGATCGCGTATGTACAGATGAATAACAGAAACCTGGAATGTCAGGTATTCATCTGAGAGAGATGGTAATAAGAAACTACTCAGTGTAGGAGAGTTTCTACAGCTTGAGCAAGAAGAGGCCAAGCTAATTTGTACACATCTTCTCTAATAGAAAACACATGTTCATGTGGATGTTTGCGCGTATTATTCGCATATGAAGAATCTGAGTTTTTCGTGTTACAGTAGAAAGTTCATTAATCATTAACAGTTATAGTTCGTTACTAAATCTGTCACTCGGTACTCTCTTAATAAGCGAATGTCTCAGTCAAAGATATCTCAGTAAATGTATTTTGGTCAGTTATAGTTTTTTCTCTGAAAGCAAGTTTTCCCGTAGAACAACGAAGTATAGCTCGCAGTAGAATTCGAAGCTTTGTATGAGAGATAGCTCATCTTGTAGGTAGACGTCTCTACCTCAAGCTAATCAAAGTTTTCGGTGGAATGGATATGTACACACAGTACAAAGTCTAACCGGAAAGTGGCACTTCAGAACTGCAAAGTTTTCCTTAAAACTTCCTTCATTCGGTGAAGGAAGTTCACGTATCACTTCCTCACTTCACATAAATTCATTTGAAGTAATCACAAGCAGAATTGAAGTTCATTCTGGTGATATTCTGGTAAAATTTCGGTGACCTCCTAGGGATAGTCCGGTGGAGTTCCGGTGGATTTTAAGTCGCAGATTAACACAGTCAAGCAACAGTAATTTTGCTAAGCTACTATTGATTACAGAGGTATTCTATATCACTCTAGCTTAGCTCTCTCTATTCGGTGGCACGACAATTTCTGTAGGCCTGACAAAGTTCAAGCCTTTGCCGTGACGACATCTGCAACCGCGATATCAGAATGAAGATAATCGCCAACAATTGGTATTAGAGCAGGTTAGTCCCACGAGCGGCATCAGAGCCAAAAAACTCTCAAAGGCAACCTAAAGCAAACAAGAAGACCATGGCAGATCATGTTCGAATAGATAAGTTGGACAGAGATAATTATCCCGCATTGTCGTAGAGATTTACATCTCTACGTATCCACATCTTTACGTATCCACATCCAGTGTTTGATTAATCCAAATCTAAATAATTTTCTACTGAGAATGTTGCAGATATTTTACCGAAGCATTGGCTAGAAATAGTCATGAGAAGATTTGCGGATTACTGAAGATTGTATCATTATTGAAGGGAGGATTATTGGAGTCAATTGTCAAGTCAGCAGATCATTTGATTCATCATATTTTATGTGATTAGCACCCATATGAAAACCGTGATTATATGTTCCATGTGAAACCAAAACCATAGTGTGAAACCACTTAATTCAAAAGCTAAACAATAAAACAATAGAACGTAAAAGATTTCCTTGCGATATAACTAATGCGATCGTTGTTTTAATCCGAAAAACAAAAGCAAACTTATGCGATGGAAGTTTTATCTGAAAAACTAAGAAATAGCAATCGCTATTTTTGAAGAAAAATCTGATTTTATCGCTATTTCTTTTGGGAGGATTGAAAATATTATATAAGAGGCACTTGGGTTCATTGTTAGGACATTATCTGATATTATCTGACATCAACTCAGAGAGATCTCAAGCTTGAAGACTCAAGGAGGAGTTCTTGGAGGCCACTTTGGAGGAGGAGTTGGAGGAGAAGTTCTCACACTCTTGAGGAGTGTTGGTCCACATCTTGGTGTACCGAGGTTCTGCTCGCATGAGGAGGACATCATGATTTATGATGTTTTGGTAACTTGTATCTATTTCCGTTATCTGAATTATATTTGTACGAACACATTATTATGAATGAATTGACTATCCAATTTCCTCACATCTCTCTCGTTTCCAAACTCTCTTATGATGTGTTTGTTTTCGTTATTTGCATTATATTTGTATGGACACATTATTATGAATTAATTGTCTCTCATATGATGAGTTTCACACCTCTCACTTATCTTTCTGATCTCTCTTATGATGATTAATGAATTGTACATGCGATTTGAGTTATGGTCTCATCTGATTATTTGTGAGCATCTATATTTGAATTCTACCTCTTAAGTTGCCCGAAGCACCCTGCGTGTACCGTCTATTTGGAACACTAGCAGTTGGCTTGATCCACCCAACTGAGCCCTTCGCGACAAGTGAACCCGACGTGAAATTTTGCCACGACATTGTGAACCTGACGTGAAACTGTTCCACGGCATTTGGCAATTACGAGGTACGATATCAAGCTCAATCCTAGGTACGCATATTTTAGTTTTACGTTGCTTATATTAGTGAACAATGGGTAAAAAGGGTGTTGCAAAACACACCACACAAGACATAGGTTCTAGTGTGGAAGCATTAATTGAAAAGAAGTCTCCAGAATATGATGAACACTTCAAAGATATGGAGTCACGAATAATTGCATCCATAAATGAAAAACTCGAGCCATTAACTTCATATATCTCAATGATGACTTCAATATTGGGAAAAACTAATGAACTTATGAAATCATTAAATACACAATTTAATCAAGAATTTGGGAATTTAGAAAGAGTTGTTCACTATGAACTTTCAAATTTGATAGAGAGTATGGAAAATCTATCTAATCATGTGAGAGAACTTGTAACATCAAAGACTATTAGCTATGAAAATTCAAGTTTGAAAGAAAATATTGAAATTCTAACCAATCAAGTAAAAGAAATTACCACATGTAAGTGTAAATATGATCATCAAGTACAAAGTTTGTCTACTCAAGTTTTTTATAAAAGACATTCATCTGACCATAGAAGATCCACCCCTAGAGCTACTTATAGAAGATTAAATCAACCTATAAGATGTTTTTGGTGTGATCAATTTGTCCATATGTTTTGGAATTGTAATGCATATGAGAATGCTTGTAAACTTAAATTGGTCACTGAAGTTGATAAGAAAATTTGTAAATACCATGATCACTCGACTTTGCACTTGAACTTAGGAAGAGGTGGAATTAAAGAATATTTTGATCAAACAAAACTAAGCCAAAATCATTTAGAAAACAATGGAAACCAAAGAGATACGATGACAAGAAGTCTTCTAAACAAGAAACTATGATAGAAATTGAGAATCAAGTTAAATGTTTTGAAGAAAAGAAAAGTGAACAAATCAAGTTGGATAAACAAAAGGTTGAAAAAATTTTGCAAGAAAGATTGGAAGAGGATGAACAAGAATATGAAAAGTTGATACAATTAAAAAAGAAAGATGATAAATATTATGTACTATGTGATCCAAAGTTTCTAGAAAATGACAAATTATTTGATCAAGAAAAGGTTAAGAACTTGAAAGTTCAATTGAGCCATGATATTAACGATGAACAATCTATTCAAAGTGAACATGAAAATATCAATGAAATTGATGAGAGTACAAACAATGATAATAGTATTAAAGAAAAGGAAAAACATTGGATTGAAAATGCTATCAAACAAATTGAACAAAATATTAAAAATTCATCAAAGTCTTCTAAACCTTTATCTTTGCAGAAAAGAACAGGTTGAAGAGGATGAACAGGTGCTTATAATTGAAGACCAACCATGAAGAGATCCAAAGATAGGAGATGATGAGTGAAATTGTAGTAAGGATGAATTGTAAAACATGTTTTTTGATACTAACTTTCATGTTTTTTATGAGACAGGTACATGCTTCTTCAAAATTATCTTTGATGATAATGATGCTCGAGATTATTGAGAGTGTTTGAGTGATTTGAGAGAATTATTTGATTGAGTGAGAATTGAGTGTTGACTTTAATGCATTTTTAGTCTTCTTTTCTTACTCCATTATTTGCACCATATTGAGTCTATTCTGCACTCAGAGTATGCATAAACCAATGTATATACACACATGTTTATTTCTTTAGCCTGCACAATCTACTTGCACTTGTAAACAAATTAAAAAAAAAAAGAATGACATCCAATTTAAAAATAGTCATAAAAATTTCTGAAGAACCTCATCATCGACTTCCTCTTACCTACCTTTTGCACCATGATTTTGGAACAATGCACTTAAAGTATGCATGGTAGGGTCTCATTACATGACCTTGCATCCAGGCACATTTTGAGCTTTACCCATGCACTTTGAGTGATTGTAAGGATTGATGTATATACACATTGATATGTATGTGAGTGAGAGCACATGCTTCGTCTACAAATGCCAATTACCTTATCTTTTGCACCATATTTTAACCATGCATTTCCAAAGTATGCAATTGATAGGGCTACATTATATGGCCTTGCATAGGCACATTTTTATTTACCCATGCACTTTGAGTGATGGAAAGGACTTATGTATATACACATGAAATGTATGAAAGTGAGAGCACATGCTTCGTCTACAAATACCAATTACCTTATCTTTTGCACCATACTTTTAACCATGCATTTCCAAAGTATGCAATTGATAGGGCTACATTATATGGCCTTGCATAGGCACATTTTTTATCTTCCCATGCACTTGATAAATGTTTTCAAAATTCAATGTTTCTATGAAATGTCAGTTTATCTTTGAAGCAGAAAGAAGATTTGAAGATTGGCCCATCAAGGATGATGTGCAAGTTTAGTAGGGGCGAATGTCGTAGAGATTTACATCTCTACATATCCACATCTCTACGTATCCACATCTCTACGTATCCACATCTTTACGTATCCACATCCAGTGTTTGATTAATCCAAATCTAAATAATTTTCTACTGAGAATGTTGCAGATATTTTACCAAAGCATTGGCTAGAAATAGTCATGAGAAGATTTGCGGATTACTGAAGATTGTATCATTATTGAAGGGAGGATTATTGGAGTCAATTGTCAAGTCAGCAGATCATTTGATTCATCATATTTTATGTGATTAGCACCCATATGAAAACCATGATTATATGTTCCATGTGAAACCAAAACCATAGTGTGAAACCACTTAATTCAAAAGCTAAACAATAAAACAATAGAACGTAAAAGATTTCCTTGCGATATAACTAATGTGATCGCTGTTTTAATCCGAAAAACAAAAGCAAACTTATGCGATGGAAGTTTTATCCGAAAAACTAAGAAATAGTGATCGCTATTTTTGAAGAAAAAGCTGATTTTATCGCTATTTCTTTTGGGAGGATTGAAAATATTATATAAGAGGCACTTGGGTTCATTGTTAGGACATTATCTGATATTATCTGACATCAACTCAGAGAGATCTCAAGCTTGAAGACTCAAGGAGGAGTTCTTGGAGGCCACTTTGGAGGAGGAGTTGGAGGAGAAGTTCTCACACTCTTGAGGAGTGTTGGTCCACATCCTGGTGTACCGAGGTTCTACTCGCATGAGGAGGACATCATGATTTATGATGTTTTGGTAACTTGTATCTATTTCCGTTATCTGAATTATATTTGTACGAACACATTATTATGAATGAATTGACTCTCCAATTTCCTCACATCTCTCTCGTTTCCAAACTCTCTTATGATGTGTTTGTTTTTGTTATTTGCATTATATTTGTATGGACACATTATTATGAATTAATTGTCTCTCATATGATGAGTTTCACACCTCTCACTTATCTTTCTGATCTCTCTTATGATGATTAATGAATTGTACATGTGATTTGAGTTATGGTCTCATCTGATTATTTGTGAGCATCTATATTTGAATTCTAGCTCTTAAGTTGCCCGAAGCACCCTGCGTGTACCGTCTATTTGGAACACTAGTAGTTGGCCTGATCCACCCAACTGAGCCCTTCGCGACAGCGTGGGTAATGTGTATGGAAGCCTTACTTATGAGTAAGGACTTAATGATGTATGTGACCGGAGAAGAAAAGAAGCCGACCTTCGAAGATGATAGCCAACCGGAAAAGGAAGAATTAGAAGCTTTGAAGCTATGGCAGAAGAAAGATGCAACGGCAAGAGCCTACATCTACAACACTGTTTCAGATCATCTACTACTACACATTAGAGGTCTGGAGAAAGCAGAGGACATATGGAGCGCATTAGAAGACCACTTCCAAAATACTACGAAAGCTAGGGAGGCTAGCTTATGGTTCGAGTTCACAACGTTCAAAAAGAAGCCGAGTCAAAGCATTAGTGACTACATCACTAAAATGAAGGATCTAGCAGATAGTCTAGGATCCATAAATGAAGATGTCGAAAATCACAAATTGATAGCGCAATTGCTAACAGGATTGAGAGGAGATGAAAGGTGGAAACCTTTCGTACTCTCAACTGAACTCTCTTTAAATCACTTTGTACCAGATTTAAATCAGTTGCTTGGTTTGATGCTCACATATGAGCAAGATCTGAAAGGAGATGGAGATAAAGGACAAAGCTCAGCGATGTATATGAAGAACAAGAAGAAAGACAAAGGTAAACCAAAAGACGAAGAAGAGTCGAGCTCTCAGGCCTATTATGCAAGAGGTAAAGGCACTGGCAGAGGAAGACCAAGAGGTTTTGGAAGAGGAAGAAGTAGCCAGAATACCAACAAGAAAGCTTGCTGGATTTGTGGATTAAGTAATCATCTGGCTCATGATTGCTGGCACAATCAACAAGGATCGAACCAAAATCAAAACAGTAATAGCAGAGGTAAAAGTGGAAGATATCAAAGAGGTAGACAAAACCAAAGAGGAGGCTATGGTAGAGGTGGAGCAAGAAGTTGGGGACAGAATCAATCCTACAACACCACCTACAACAACTACGCAAATGACACACAGAATGAAAGTCATACATCGTTAATGATGAACTCAATCAACACATCTGATAACGAAGATCTAAAGGTATTTTACATTGACTCTGGATGTTCGAATCACTTGTCAGGAAACATAGAACTGATGTCAAAACTGGAAAAAGGAAGTTCGAGTCACAGTGTTCAAACAAGTGACAATACAAGACACAGTGTACATTCAATTGGAAAGGTGAAATGCAAGAGTGGAGCAGATTTTCTAACCAATGTTTTGTATGTTCCAACAATACCGAAAAATTTGATCAGCGTAGGACAGATAGTTGAGAAAGGATTTCAGGTCAGATTTACAAACAAAGGCGTATTTGTAGAAGATCCCGAGAACGGATATAATCAGATCGTCTCTGGTAAGAAAGAAGGAAGACTCTTTACTTTAAGAGTACAAGGGAACATTGGCCAAGCATTGCTCACATATGATGAAAAGGTGATTACAGAACTTGATCTCTGGCACAAGAGATTAGGTCATTTCAATGAAAAAGGAATCAAAGCTATGATAGCAAATCAGTCTGTACTGGGATTATCGAATGTACAGAACCAACATATGATTCACAAATGTGAAGCTTGTCAGATGGGAAAAGCCCACAGGTTACCTTTCCAGAAGAACATGATGGTGTGCTAGAACTCATACATACAGATGTATGGGGACCGACAAAGGAAGGATCTATTAGCGGATCAAGGTATTATGTTCTTTTCATTGATGATGCAACGAGATGGATAACTCTTTATGTTTTGAAAGAGAAATCAGAAGTGTTTGGAGTTTTCAGACATTTTCATGCATATGCTGAAAGACTCACATGTCAAAAGCTTAAAAGACTGAGGTCTGATGGAGGGGGAGAATATTTCTCCCGAGAGTTCAATGATTACCTTTGGAATGCAGGTATCAAAAGAGAAATAACCTACAGATATACGCCACAACAAAACGGTGTAGCAGAAAGAAGGAACCGAACTCTAGTCGAGTTTGCACGAGCTATGCTAAAAGAAAAGAATTGCCCTGATTATCTTTGGGCTGAAGCCGTAAATACAGCTACATACTTGGTAAACAGATTACCATGTACAGTGTTAGAAGGAATGACCCCTTATGAAGCCTGGTGGGGAAAGAAGCCAACACTTGATCATTGTAAAGTGTTTGGATTAGTCGCTTATGCTTATATACCATCACAACTAAGACATAAGCTTGAACCGAAATCAGAGAAATATGTGTTCGTCGGATATGATGAAAAGCAGATGGGTTACAGGTTATGGAATCCTCTAACCAAACAATTTACTGTTTCCAGAGATGTAACGTTTGATGAACAGAAAAGCTGGTATACAGATCAGAGTCATACAGCTGAAGAATTTGAAGAAGAGATAAAAGGAAAAGAGAAAGGTAAATCAATCGTGCAGGTGAATAAAGATGAAGATTATATGCAGGCAAGTACGTCCAAGACCGGATCAGGCGTGAGAAATGAGGATGAAGATGTATATTCAGATGCACACGAAGAATATGTGCTAAGTAGGTCAAACAGAGTAAGAAGACAACCGGAAAGGTACTCATATGATACATTGTATATAACCCAGAAAGATTATGCTTATATGGTCAAAGATGATGATGAACCTCAGAGCTATGATGAAGCTAAAACCAAGAAGCAATGGCAAGAAGCAATGGAAGAAGAATTCAGCGCACTAGAAGAAAACAAGACATGGGAGCTTGTTCCTAAACCAAATGGTAAGAAAGTAATTGGAAATAAATGGGTTTTCAAAGTTAAGAAACTTGCAGATGGAAGGATAGCCAGACATAAAGCAAGACTAGTTATCAAGGGCTATGCACAAACGCATGGCATAGATTATGACGAGACATTTAGTCCGGTGGCAAAGATGTCAACCATAAGGACAGTAATTGCTATAGCAGCATCGAAAGGATGGAAGCTAAGTCAACTAGATATAAAGAATGCATTTCTGAATGGATACATATCAGACGAAGTCTACATGGAACAACCGGAAGGTTTCGTAAATTCTAGATACCCAGAACATGTGTGCAGATTAAGAAAAGCACGTTATGGACTGAAGCAAGCTCCAAGGGCTTGGAACTATAGACTTGTGAAGTATCTCAATGAACTAGGATACCAAAGTTCAAAGGCAGATGCAAGTCTACTCATCAAAAGAACAGGAGAAGGAATGATCTACATTTGTATCTATGTAGATGATATAATAATTATAGGTACCTCAGATGCAAGAATCACAGAGGTGAAGAAACTGCTTGAAAAGGAATCCAAGATCAATGACCTAGGAAAGTTATCATACTTTCTAGGAATGGAAATCACATATACAGATCATGGTGTATATGTTACACAAAAAGGGTACCTTCTAAACTTACTGAAGAAGTTTAATATGGAGAATTGCAGAGAAGCTTCAACACCGCTTGAAGTAAATCATAAACTCAGTAAATATGATGGCACAGAGTTCAAAGACATGAAGAAGTATCAATCGTTAGTGGGAAGCTTAATTTACGCTACGCTAACAAGACCCAACCTCAGCTATCCGGTGGGAGTTCTTTCACAGTTTATGCATTGTCCGACAGATCAACATTGGGTTGCAGGACAAAGAGTTCTTAGATATATCAAAAGAACTATAAAGGAAGGATTATATTATCCTTTTACATCAGATATAAAGCTGAGAGCATACAGTGACTCAGACTGGGCAGGAAGTCAAGATGACAGAAGATCGACACATGGGTATATGCTATACATAGGAGATAAGCTGGTAAGCTGGTGCTCAAAGAAACAACATACAATAGCGTTATCGTCAATAGAAGCCGAATACAAAGGTCTCGTAGAAGCAGCGAAAGAAGTAATATGGATGCAGACATTGCTCAAAAGCATGGAAATTGATCAAGGTATACCAATTATACATGGAGACAATATGAGCTCTCTATATCTTGCAACGAATCCGGTGTTTCACGCAAGAACAAAGCACATAGAAATTCAGTATCATTCCCTGAGGGAAAGGGTAATGGAGAAGGAGATAGAAATAGTCTACACTCCTACGAAAGATCAGATAGCAGATATCTTGACAAAAAGCTTGGATGGAACAAAGACAAGCAGATTCAAAGAAATGGCAGGTATAAAAGAAAGAAAGATATATGAAAGACCGGAAGAAGTCAAATTAGTGATTGAGGGGGAGCTGTTGAGGAAACACTCACGAATTTGACATAACAGACAGACATAAAGAAAAAGAAAAGAAAGACAAAAAGAAACAGAGTCTTCAGAAAATCAAAAAGCCTTAGTTGTACAGTATGCGAAGTCAGTACGCCGTGTGCGCATAAACATAGCAACAGAGCAATACACCGCGGTGTGCGCATAATGCTCACATAACATGAATTAAAGAGTGAGAGCGCGGAAGAGCTTAGAAGAAAATGTATATATATATATACCAAGGATTGAAGACCTAAGATGATGCAGCTTATGATGATGATGATGCCGATGAGATGATAAGAAGACTCTGAGAGATGATGAGATTATGACTGAAGAGAGAGTGAGTGAGAAGTTCTCAGAAGATGCCATAGATCGTGTATGCATAGATGAATAATAGAAACCTGGAATGTCAGGTATTCATCTGAGAGAGATGGTATTAAGAAACTACTCAGTGTAGGAGAGTTTCTACAGCTTGAGCAAGAAGAGGCCAAGCTAATTTGTACACATCTTCTCTAATAGAAAACACATGTTCATGTGGATGTTTGCGCGTATTATTCGCATATGAAGAATCTGAGTTTTTCGTGTTACAGTAGAAAGTTCATTAATCATTAACAGTTATAGTTCGTTACTAAATGTGTCACTCGGTACTCTCTTAATAAGCGAATGTCTCAGTCAAAGATATCTTAGTAAATGTATTTTGGTCAGTTATAGTTTTTTCTCTGAAAGCAAGTTTTCCCGTAGAACAACGAAGTATAGCTCGCAGTAGAATTCGAAGCTTTGTATGAGAGATAGCTCATCTTGTAGGTAGACGTCTCTACCTCAAGCTGATCAAAGTTTTCGGTGGAATGGATATGTACACACAGTACAAAGTCTAACCGGAAAGTGGCACTTCAGAACTGCAAAGTTTTCCTTAAAACTTCCTTCATTCGGTGAAGGAAGTTCACGTATCACTTCCTCACTTCACATAAATTCATTTGAAGTAATCACAAGCAGAATCGAAGTTCATTCTGGTGATATTCTGGTAAAATTTTGATGACCTCCCAGGGACAGTCCGGTGGAGTTCCGATGGATTTTAAGTCGCAATTTAACACAGTCAAGCGACAGTAATTTTGCTAAGCTACTGTTGATTACAGAGGTATTCTATATCACTCTAGCTTAGCTCTCTCTATTCGGTGGCATGGCAATTTCCGCAGGCCTGACAAAGTTCAAGCCTTTGCCGTGACGACATCCGCAACCACGATATCAGAGCGAAGATAATCGCCAACAATGCCAACCATGAGGAACAAAGGGCAACCATCACATGAAGAAGTGGAAGGACTTTCGAATTGGTGTTCGAAGGATGCACTTGCAAGGTCCTATATTCTAAATTCAATCTCTGATTTTCTTTTACCTCATGTCAAGGGATGCAAGACATCAAGAGAGACCTGGAATGCACTTGCTTCTTTCTTCTCTTCCAACACTCGAGCAAGGAAGAACCAATTGTGGATGGATTTCACAACAATGAAGAAAATCCCGAAGCAAAATGTGACTGATTATGTCACAAAGATGAAGGAGATTTCCGACGAACTTGGAAGCATTGGAGAGGTAATTGAAGAGGAGCAAATCATAAGACAAATCATGAATGGAATCAAAGCAGACGACAAGTGGGAGTCATTCACAACAGCCATGGATTTATACATGGATATGCATGTACCTGACCTCAACACACTCATGGGCCAACTCTTCACTCATGAAGCAAAGATTAGCAAACGTGGTGAGTCCTCAAGAGGTAATCAAACTTCTGCCTTATATTTTGATAAAGCTAAGGTCAAGGACAAGTCAAAGAATAGGAAGAATGAAGATGAAGGAAGCTCTTTCCAAGCAAACTTTGCAGGTAGAGGAAGAGCTAGAGGAAGAGGCAGAGGTGGAAAGCAAGGCAGGGGGAGATTCCAATCATCTCAACCTTGCAATATATGTGGCTTATCTAACCATACTACTGAAGAATGTTTCAGGAATCCAAGGAACTCAAGAGGAAGAGGATTCAATAGAGGTGGCTATGGATCAAATAGAGGCAGATACAATGGAGGCTACAACAACAACAACTACTACAACAACAATTACAACAACAACAACAACAACTATCAAAGTGGCCATAGAGGAAGAAGAGATTACAATAACTATGCAGAGGACCAAAGTCAAGAAGATTCATTATTGATTATGAATCTATCAGCGAAGAAGGGTAAGGATGATGATCACATATTTTACATTGATTCAGGATGCTCGAACCATGTAGCAGGAAATGTGGCTTTACTTTCTGATTTGGAAGATCCTCATAACAAGCATGAAGTGCAGACAAGAGATGACACAAAGCACTCAGTGGAGAAGATAGGTAATGTGAAGACATCAGATGGGAATATGAACCTCTTAATCAAAGTCTTGTATGTCCCTACAATTACCAAAAATTTAATAAGTGTTGGAAAGATTGTTGAAAAAGGATTGCAAGTTAGATTCAATCGATTTGGAGCATATGTTGAAGACCCAAGGCAAGGCTTTCGAAGGATTGCCAAAGGAGAAAAGACAGAAAGGCTTTTCACTATTGAAGTGGAAGATACAAAGAACATAGCTTTGTTTAGCTATGGATCTTAAACTCTAACAGAGTTGGAGATATGGCACAAAAGGCTTGCTCATATTGGTGAGAGGACACTCAAACAGATTTGCAGGGACCAAAGTGTACTCGGTTTGCCTAATATCACAAGGCAACACATGATTTATAAGTGTGAAGCTTGTCAACTCGGCAAGGCTCATAGACAACCTTTCAATAAGAAAAGATATATGTATCAAAATCCTTTGGATCTAGTGCACGCGGATGTGTGGGTTCCAAGTAAGGAGCCATCTATATCAGGCTCAAGATATTATGTGTCTTTCATAGATGATTGTAGCAGGTGGACCATTCTGTTTTTCATGAAGCACAAGGATGAAGTGTTTAATTGCTTTAAGAAGTATATTGCTCTTGTTGAAAACCAAACAGGTAGGACTTTGAAACGACTCAGATCAGATGGTGGAGGAGAATACTTCTCTTCTGAATTTGATGCCTTCTTGCATGAAAGAGGCATTAAAAGGGAAGTCACTACAAGGTATACACCCAAACTCAATGGTGTAGCAGAGAGGAGGAACAGAGCTATTGTCGAAGTAGCAAGGTCCATGCTCAATGAAAAGGGATTGCCAAACTACCTATGGGTAGAGGCTGTGTCTACAGCCACATATCTCATAAATAGACTTCCATCTAAGTCACTAGATGGAACCACTCCATATGAAGTGTGGAATGGAAGAAGACCTAGTCTAGAGCATTGCAAAATCTTTGGATGCTTAGCCTATGCTCACCTTCCTTCTCAAGTAAGAGGGAAATTGGATCCCAAGGCAGAGAAGTGTGTATTCATTGGTTATGATCAAAACCAAAAAGGATATAGATTGTACAATCCAACCAATAAAGGATTTTCTGTGAGTAGAGATGTAATTTTTTATGAAAAAAAATCATGGTTTGATGACGACAGGAAAGTGAAGCTGCCTTATGACTTGGATGAAGATTTTCCATCAATTCAACCAAAGGAGCCAAAGCAGATTGAAGAAAGTGATTCGGAGATTGACCTAGAAGACTTGGAAAGACTAAAGCTATGGAAGAACAAAGGAAAAGCAAAGATGCAGGATGTTACATATGGACCCGAGAGCTCACATCAACCACTTAGAAGGTCTTCCAGGGAGAAGAAGAAACCAGAGAGGTTTGGTTATGATACTTCTTTGGTCACCAAGCACCCAATCTACATTGCAAAGGATTCAACCAATGAAGAACCTACCACATTTGAAGAAGCACAAAGCAAGAAAGCTTGGAGAGATGCAACGGATGAAGAAATGGAAGCCTTGAAGGAGAATGACACTTGGGAGCTTGTACCTAACAAGCCATCTATGAAGATAATCGAATCTCGATGGATATACAAAATCAAGAGGAATCCACATGGAAGTATAAATAGACACAAAGCAAGGTTAGTTGCTAAAGGGTTTGCTCAAACCCATGGTATTGATTATGAGGAGACTTTCTCTCCTGTTGCAAAAATGCCTACAATTAGGGTTCTCATTAGTCTTGCTGCATCTAGAAATTGGAATCTTTATCAACTTGATGTAAAGAATGCTTTCTTGAATGGATGGATTTCTTAGGAAGTGTATATGGCACAACCTCCTGGATATGAGGATGCACATCATCCTAACTATGTATGCAAACTAAAGAAAGCTTTGTATGGATTGAAGCAAGCTCCAAGAGATTGGAATTTCAGATTGGTGACTTATTTGTAGGACCAAGGATTCAAAGCTAGCAAGGCGGATACCTCTTTGTTCATAAAGAGGAATGGATCTGAAGTGATCTATTTATGTGTGTATGTTGATGATATTATTATCACAGGCAATGATCTTGAAGGAATCAAACAGGTAAAGAGTTAAATGAAGGAGGAGTTCAAAATAAGTGACCTCGGACCACTCACTTATTTTCTTGGATTGGAGTTGATCTACACAGATTCAGGTATATACATCACACAAAGGAAGTATGTCCATGACATGCTCGTCAAGTTCAAGATGGAAAATACCAAGTGTGCAGGTACACCTATGGAGCAAAATCATAAGCTTAGTGCTTATGAAGGAGAGCCAATCGAAGACATCACAAGCTATCAAATCTTGGTTGGAAGTTTGAACTATGCAACACTCACAAGGGTGGATATATGCTATAGTGTTAGCATATTGAGTCACTTTATGCATTAGCCGAGAAGACCACATATGGAAGCGGCCAAGAGAGTCCTCAAGTACCTAAAGGGGACCATGAATGAAGGTTTGTTCTATTCATATACTTCACATATTGAGCTAAAGGTCTACCCAGATGCAGATTGGGCCTGATCTAAAGATGATAGAAGAAGCACATCAGGGTATATATCATTTGCAGGTTCAAAAATCATTTCTTGGTCATCGAAGAAGAAACCAACCATGGCATTATCTTCTATTGAAGCCAAATATAGAGGTTTGGCTAATGCAACTCAAGAAATCATGTGGTTAAAGTCTTTGTACACAGATCTTGGACTTCATTCTTCAACACCTCATATTTTTGGTGACAACACAAGCTCACTACATCTAGCAGCTAATCTGGTATACCATGCTAGAACCAAGCATATTGAAGTCCACTACCATTACGTAAGGGAGAAGCTAATGAGCAAGGATATTCAACTATCCTATGTCTCTACAGATATGCAATGTGCCAACATGTTGACTAAAGCTCTTGATGGTACAAAATTAAGTAGATTCAAGTTGATGATTGCCTTGCAGGAAATCAAGGACAATTGAAGACTTATTTGGAGGCCAAGCATGTTAGGCTTGAGGGGGAGCTGTTGGTGCATTTTACCCAATCCTACATGCTTGATATATTTGATATCATCCTCATTTGTAAGTCACATGAGTAGTCATGTGAACACCTCTTGTAAAAGAGTTCATTTTTATCTCTTGTAATTTGAAAAAGAAAAAAGGAAAAGGATGGCTTACCTCATGCATGATGTAAAAGCAATTTCATGGCTCTAACTACCAAAACCCATGACTTTTTGAGCTGAGGGAATATCTGCTAACCTTGGGGATCACTTTTAGGTGGAGCCATTCGAATTCGAATTCAAAACTCCCTCCAAGAATAGCTATAAAAGGAGCAAGAAGGAAGAGGCGATTAGGAAGCCTTGTACGTGACCACTTCATGTCATTTTGTAGAGATTGAAGAGCTTACTCCATAGCTCTATCATTCTACTCCCATTGTGCAAAGATTCATTGCCAATGTGGTTGTAATCATGTATGAATTTATACATTTATCATCATTCACTTCTCTGTTTTGTTCTCTGCTATACTTACTCAAAACAGTACCTTCAGAAGGTCATATCTCGAGTTATACTGATCCTTTTTCATATCTCTAGTTTTTGCATATCAATTTTCAACGACATTAAATTTATATTTTTGGAGATAGTTGCATTTTATTGCTCACTAGTCTATCTCTGCAGAGCCCCGAGAATGGTGGGCATGTTCCAGAAATTGATGAAACTTGTTCTCAGTGCTCAGTCCATCATTTGAAGTGTTTTAACTTGGATTGGGAAGCTTGCCAAGTCTATCTTCTATGCCCAAAAGGAAATTTTCTAATTCCTACCAGGTTGAGAGCACTGTTCATTTTTTCTAGCAGGTGTATGTCCAAAAATAGCAAGTTTTGGGAGCTAGTCATTTCGCAACTAGTCTGTCTTGACTTAAACTTTTGGGATACATGTTCCAAAGTACTTGGCTGATATTTTGGTGGATTTAGGAAGCTTAAAGGGTCTACTAATAAACTCTGAAGTCTCAGTTGGCTGGTGTGAAGCTGGTTGTAGCAGCACCTACTCATCTTTGGATTGCATCCACCATCTCTCTTCACATGGGCTGTGGTCCTTGGGTCTGCTCTGCTTTTGTCTCCAGGTTAGAATCATTGATCAAGCGGGCAATTTCTTCATCTGTCAAATCGGCTAGGGTGTAACCTTGTGGGAACTCCAAGTTTGATGGAATCGTAGGAAATACCAGATTGGGTCCTTCTGCACTTGGTCTGGGTAGGCGAATGGTAAATGGTCGGACACGTCGCGTTTGTGGAGGGGTCACCTCTGGTGTGGTGGTGGCTCCCCTTGCTTGGGCACATGGTTACTGAACTCCCCCTCTCATCTTCTTTGATGGAGGACCCGTCGTTGACATCCACCTTTGGAATTCTTGGGCCTTGGACCATACTAGTGCTCTTTGAATGGGCACGTCGTACGCTAAGCACCTGTAAATTATTTTTGTCAGAGCACAGCATCCATGAAGCACATTCTTCTGTTGCTTATTCCATCGTTGATGGGCTAGGTGGATCAAATCTATGATCCAATGTGGTATATTGATGGTGAGATTCTCAGTCTCCGCCAGGTACAAGCTGAACCATATCCTTTTTGGTGGCATAGTGAAGCATTCTTGGGCGGGAAAAGCAAAATGCTGCATGATCGTTCGTAGGTGGAGAGCAATGGTAGGTGTCATTGCTACCATGTCCTTCAATTTGTTGAGATCCTTATGCTTCATCTTGCCTGTAACCATTGTTTCTTTCTCAGTAGGAATATGCATACCTTTCATGTTCAATGCTTCCGTACCAAATTGAGGGTCAGTTTGAATCTCTTGAGTTCGTGGCCTGCCAACAATGAGGGTAGCACAAAAGTACTATCGCCTCCCTTGGCCCTCCTAGGAGTGATGGTACTGATAAAATAGGAGCAACGTAGGAAGTCTGGCTTAGGCAAATGTGCCCTGAAATAGCTATCCAAGCCCGCTTTGGTCCATACCGATCGCATCACTTCTGCATTCTGATATTTCTCAAATTAGCGAGTGAAGAAATGGTAGTGTCCCCATTTGCCATTGAACTCAATTTTTGCTTCCTAGAAGTAGGTGCCATCACCCAATGGCCCTACGACATCACTAAACCAATGAGCATGTTTCCCCACTTGAGAAGTGTGTCCCTGAGGAGGGTCCTGAATAGGGAGCACATGCACCGCTTGAAGTTCTTGAGGCCTCTCGGTGAGTTGTGATTCAAGGAGGAGGGTTTCAATGTCCACAATCTGTGCACTAGACCCTGCCTGGGAGCTGGTGCCTCCTGCTTCTGCCATGTTATTGCTTTCTTGCTGGTTCTGTGAGAATATAGAATCATGCGTTAACATTGTAATGGACAAGATAGAACAATTTTTGTCCCCGTTACAACATTATCATGAGGTGAGTAATGGGTTAGTGGGTCAGTGAGTGCTCGATGACTGTGTGTGTAGTTAATGAATGGATAGTCCTAAGAGCTAGATGGAAAGATGCAGTGTATGAGTGATGTAGTTAGCAAGGGGAGATGAATTTACAAATGGGGGTCGGGGGGTTTATTACAAGTTTTAAGCTGCCAAACACAGTGGATGGCTTTTGGTTTTGGTTTTGTGGAGACTCTGGAGGGCTTTATGAGTATGTCTACTTGGAAATGAGGCTTTTTAGGGACCCATTTACAAGTGAGTCTGTTCGTGCTCATGGGCGAATATGTGTTTGTGCGTGTTAAACAAGAGTGGGCATCTGCTGTTCGCGTGGGTGAACCATGTTGTACAGGGTGTGGTCTCTGTGTAGCTATCTGCGCCTGCAAGCAAGCCTTAGGCACCCAAATTTGTCGTGATTGTGGGCCAGCCTTCATCGATTGCTTGGGTACCCAAATAGACTTCCCTTTCACAGAAGAAGTTTTGAAAGACATCTTATTAGTGTCATGTTGCTGATTACTAATAAGAAGTTTAGCCCGTGTTGTTGGCTTGATCGCAACTGGATGCTCACCTTTCCGACCCACACTTGTTTCAATGGCTGAGACATCTTGCTTCGCACATTCTTTTGGCCTCCAGCATAGGTAGTACTCTGCTCCTTCTGTGTTTGATCTGACTTTGGTTGCTACATCCCTATTGCCTTTGGAAAAGAAGGGAGTTCCGTTGCGTCCTTGACTTCTTTAGTGGGATCATCATTCCTCTGCATCACATAGTTTTGGACAAGAACAGCATGGTCATCTTCATGTGTACTCCTGGAAGGACCAGGAGTGTGTGCCTTGCCTAATTCTTTGAGTGCTTCATTTTCTAACTCAATTGTAATGTGTTTCTCATTGACCCAAACCTGAAGAAGTCCACCTCTTAAGTTTAAGTTGACTGCATGGTCATAGATCCAGTCTTGACCCAAGACTAGAGGCTCAGTGAGATCCTCATCTTGACACACTAGTACTTTAATTGTCATTAGAACATCTTGAATGGAGAGGGGAAGTTCCACCTCGCCCATACAAGGGGTTTCCACACCTCCCAATCCTATGAGATATGCCTCTATAGGATTGACTTTTAAGTTCAATTCTTGACAGTAAGAGAGTCTCACTGCACTAGTGGCTGCACCTGAGTCAATCAATGCTCGCACACTTTTTGCACTAACTCCTTGTCCTATCTCTAAGGTCACAAAAGGGCGTCGATCGATTATTCTTTGGGAACTTATTCCTGAGACTTCACACATTGCCACATGATATCCTGGATCCTCATACGCACCCGTCCTAGGTTGATCCCTACCCTGTCATCTCAACTTCATCCTTCTGATGCGTTCTAAAGCTTTTGCTTGACCTTCTTCTTGAATTCGTTTTCCTTCTTCTTTTCGTTTCTTAGCAGTGTTGAGTTGACTTAGCATTTCTTCTGTGAGAGGTTCCTGATACAACTTGAATCTGCATCCACTTATGTAGCTAGGGAGAATATCGCCTTCGAGTGTGGCTAATTGGACTGCTCCACTAGTCGAGATCCTATTTATGATCATAGGTCCATAGCCTCTCTTCTCTAGTTTTCTCGCATGTTGCTTCAAAGTGTAGACTAACACTAGGTCCCCTACTTTCAATCCTTTATCCTTCACATGGGCATCAAAGTACGCCTTCTGCCTTTTCTTAGCTGCATATATTCCTGCTGTAGCTCTTAGTCTTGTTTCACCTAATCGTTCGAGGTCAAAAATTCTCGAAGAGAGTTCATGGTCCGTCCACTCATGCTCCTGTGCTACTCTCAATGTGGGAATCAAGAAGTCTTGAGGTAGCACCGCATTTTGGCCAAATACCATCTGAAAGGGTGTGGCTTGGAGTACCGTTTTATAGGCCACTTGGTATGCTCAAACAGCATGGTGTAGCTGTTTGTCCCAATCAGAGCGTTTATTATTTACCAATTTAGTCAACACATTGCATAGGATCTTATTTGTGCTCTCAGCCTGGCCATTAGCTTGTGAGTGATAGGGGGCAGACTTCTTATGTACTACCAAGAATTCTTGGAGAAGATTTTCAATAACTTCATTCAAGAAGTGAGTCCCCCTATCACTGACTAGCTCTATAGGTAGCCCGTATCTCGTGAATACATTCTCGAATAAGAACTTAGCTGTCGTTTGAGCATCGTTCTTTGTGGTAGCTTTCACTTCTACCCACTTGGTTAAATAGTCTGTGGCCACAATGATATACTCAGCATGTGAACCCTTGGTTGGGGGATTAATAGGACCTACAAAGTCTATTCCCCACTTAGAGAATGCACGTCCACCCATCATAGGTTTTAAAGGCATCTCATCTTTGCATATAGGATATTGAGTTCACTGACAAATATCACCGTTTCACATAGGTATGTGCATCCATGTGAAGGGTCGGCCACCAAAGTCGTGCAAATAGGATTGCCTTGATCACCCAATCTGGACCAAAGTGTCCTCCTGCTACACCTTGGTGGGCAGTTTCCAAGATCTTGAGACGTTCACTCTCATGGACACATAGTCTCAGGTAACCATCTTTACCACGCTTGTATAGGTTATCACCAATGAGTGAGTAATCTAGAGCTTCTTGTTCTAGACTCCTTTGTCTGGCCAATGTCATATCTTGAGGGAATGTTTTTGTCCTCAGAAAGGCTACTAGTGGTTCACTCCAACCCGGCACTATGGACACTTGATATAGAGTGGCATGTTCCACAGGTGGTTTAGTGCAGCAGATCAGGCATTCCTTGCACAACTTATGGACATCAGCTTCCATATTAGGCCAATGCACTCCGAATCTCCTAAGTGTCTGCAAAGTTCTTTGCTTTGAGTAGTGTTGCTCTAATGCACCTACATGTGCTAATTGCAACCATTTTGCGTACTCGTCCTCTTCCACACAACAAGCCAATATCCCATGATCAATCTGTTTGTACATACTTCCTGCCATGATATGGTACTTTTGGGCTTTTACTACCTCTCTATCTTGAGTGTTTATGATTGGGTGATTAGGCCCGTATGTCAGTACTAGCACTAATGGCTTAGCCCACTGAGGTACAACTTCCAAATTAAACAAGTAAGCATCAGGAAGGTCATCTGATACTCCTTGTGGGGCTTCTCTTGATGTGAGCCTAGAGAGATGGTCTACTCTCAAGTGAGTCTTCCCTTTCCTCACCACAACTTCAAAGTCATATTCCATTAGTAAGAGAAACCATCTTACTAATCTACTTGTATTGCATGGCTTGTTTACCAAGTACAATAATGCCTGATGATCGATAAAAAATTTAAACTTATTTGCAAGCAAATAGTGTCTAAACTTTTTAACTGCATATACCATGCCTAATCCCTCTCTTTCAGTGGTTGTGTAGTTTCGTTTAGCTGCATTCAACTGTCTACTAGCATAGGCAATTGGAAGATCCATATTGCCTTCGCTCGTAGGTTGTGCAAGTACACATCCAATAGCATAATTGGATGCATCCACGTGAACATGAAATGGCTTATTCCAATCTGGTGTGGTCAAGATTGGTGCTGAACACAATCTTCTTTTGAGCTCATTGAAGGATTCCTCACACTCATTAGTCCACTCAAAGTTGGTCAAAATCCCATACAGAGGCTTTGCTATGATGGCATACATGTGTATAAACCGTCGGTAATAACCACAATGCCCCATGAAAGCTTGTACTTCCTTGACATTATTTGGCCTAGGTAGCTCGGCGATGGCTCTTACTTTCTCTTCATCGGTGGATATGCCATTCTTTGACACTATGTGTCCTAGAATCTTGCCTTGCCTGACCATGAAAACACACTTTTTTGGGTTCAGGCAGACTTGATACTCTCTACACTTGTCAAAGATTTGTCTGAGTTCTGGTATATGTGTCTGTCTAATGTTGGAATGAGCACAGAGATCATCAACATAGACCTCCAAATTCTTCCTCAAGAACTCTTTAAACATGTGACACATCAGCCCTTGGAAGGTTGCAAGAGCATTCGTAAGCCTGAATGGCATTACCCGAAAAGCAAATATGCCCCACTCTGTGGCAAAAGCTGTCTTATGCTGATCTTCTGGAGCTATGGCGACTTGATTGTAGCCCGAAAATCCATCAAGGAAGCTGTACACTTCTTTGCCTGCTACCCTTTCTAGAAGATGCTCCGTGATAGGAAGTGGATAATTATCTCGGATAGTGGCTACATTGACCTTTTTCAAATTAATGCATACTCGTAGCTTTCCAATCTTCTTGGGCACCACTACAATGGGGGATACCCACTCAGTGTGCTCAATTTCATAGATGAATCTAGCTTCTACCAGTCTATCTATCTCCTCTTTCTTCTTAGCAGCATTCTTCTGGTGGGACTTCTCTCTTCTTCCTTTTCTTGCCCTCACTCTTGGTGGTCACTTGTGTGGTTAACCTCACATCATTAGTAAGCTCTCCCTGTCTTTGGGATTGAGCTTCAACTTCATAGAAGTATTCCTCATCTGATCCAAATGGTGAATCCATAATGATTGACTCTAAATCGGATTCACTTGCATCCTCAAACGCATCAGGGCTAGGTTCGCATTCTTCTAAAATTGCATCTCCCATGATCGGTTCTATGGAGAAAACTAAAATATCATAGCCATCCTCATCACAGTGGGGTGTCCATTGTTCCTCATTGATGGCTACATCCATTGTTGCTAAGATTTCTACCTAGCTGTGAGGCTCAAATTCTTCGTCAAGAAATACTACCGATGCATAGGTTGGGTCTTGAAATGATCTATGGGTTTCCTTCGCACCTATCTCTCTGGCCTTTTCTCTCTTCTCTTCTTCCATTGCCACTTTACACATCCATAAGTGAGTGTCTTCATGCATCCATGAGGATCCTGATCCTATGGAGTGCACGGACTCCGTGTCATCCTTGGCTCTATGGATGTGAATCCATTGAATAGGCAGTACATCTCTATGAGAGTAATCCTTGAGATTGACTTTGGTCGTAACACCTAAGTGTTGCAAATACAAGGAATTGGTTCCCCAATCCTGGACCACTTGCAACTGTCGCATAAATGGTCTTCCCAAAATCATCTCATAGGCATGGTTCTTGCTGAAATCACATATGGCGAAAGTATGCTCAAACTCAACACCGCATGTAGTGAGAGTTATTCCTTCCAGCAAGCCTAAGGTTCTTTCTATGTGGCCATCAGCCATCTGCAATTTCATCCTTGTGAGCCTGAGTGCTGGCTTTCCCCAACGCTTCCATAGGGAAGTGGTGGCAATAGCAACTCCTGTACCTGAGTCTAGAATTGCCTTGGTTGTGTACCCCTGATGGGTAATGGGAAGATAGGTGTTTCCTTCTTCCCCTTCACTCATATCTCCTATCTTGTCTAGAGGAATTTCTGGTACTGTTCTATGAGAACCTACCTAGGAACGGGGTTTCACTACTTCTGGCACTTGGTTAGCTACATGTTTCCATAATTCTGGCCTAACTTTGAGTAGCTCTTCTAAAGTGAGGTTGCAATGCACCTTAGTGTTTTTCACTACCTCTGTATTGCTAGGTATGACTGAGTCTTCGTTTCTTACCATGACCATGGGTGCTCTCATACAAGTAGACTTGGCTTCCCATGGACCTGTGAAATGGGGTAATTCCTGTAGGGAGTTAGACTCGAAGTCTAACCTCTCTTGATTTTGTGCACTCTCTTGCTCTCCATAAATGGAAGGAATATCTTGTGGGAATTGATCACGTGTGTCATCCACAAGTTCAATGGGAGGAGGGACTTCACTTTCATTAGCCCATTTGTCTTCTTGAATCTCTCGTAGGAATTATGGTGTGTACCTATTCATAGAAGAGGAGGTGTCTGGTTCAGTGGAATTGGGCACAAAAGCTTCTTGTGGGGGAAGGCTTATTCTTTTACTTGCCTCATCTCTTCCTTGATTTTTTTCTTCCTTGGTAGATCTTGCAATTATGCTCTCTAATTTCTCTAGGAGTCCATCCAAGTGCAATTGTGTCTTAGCTGAGCCAGAGTAGTTGAAGAGGCGACTGGCTTCAAACATGGTCTGAGCCAACGTGACCATTTTTGCGCACAGCTTAGTTCTTTCTATCTCTAGGTCAGCTCTAGGGTAGCACTTGTCATGATCCGTCACATTTGGCCCTTCTTGGATTCTGGCTTGTAATGCCTTAAGCATCATGTCTATGTCTTCAGGAGTGGGGTCAGCTAATACTGATCCTACTCTAGGGGGTGGTGGGATGGTCTGAGGTAGGTGGACAGATGGTGGGTTAGATGGTGATGGAAATGAGGGTGGTGGTGGTATGTGAGATTTTGTTTGGGAGGTGAGTTCAACAATTTTGACTTTTGTTTCTCTTATGCTTTCTTCTAAGTCGCTCATCTTTTTAGACCATTGTCTTTTCATTCTCTCTCAGCTATCCCTCCAGGCTCTCGACTGTTTCTTGGCTATGCTCTCAGTTTCACTAACCTCTGCACTCTTCTCTTGACCTATTCCTGGGTTCTGTTGCAAGGCTTGGGCTCTAGTGACCACTTGCACTGGTGCAGTGGAAGTGACACTTCCTGTTTAGTCTACAACTAAGCCAATAACGTTAATTGGAGTTATTTTTGGCATGTTATTGGGATTTTTTGGGCAATCTCGTAAGAGATGCTCCTTCCCACAAACTTGACAAAAGCCATGTATTGTTACTGACTGTGGTTGTGTGGATGCAGGAATTGGGCAATCACGAATGAGGTGATCTCCTTGACATCTATAGCATGGTCCCCTAGGGAATGAGGGTCTTACCTGCCTAGGTTGAGGTCTAGTGTTGGGATTTGTGTACATGAGATTTGCATACTCTGGCTCCCAACTAGGTTCACTCAGTTCTTCACTATAGTAGGATTCACCATGTTCAGGGGATTGCATATAGTAAGTCTGTGGACTATCTATGTGAGTGGAATGAAAACTATGATCACTCGGGTCACTTTTTGAAAGCAACGGAGTCACTGGGACTATGGCTCTACTCAAATTTTCCTCAGCAGCTGCATACTTTATAGGAATCACATTAGCTGGGGTTGGAGGTTGTTGAGCTAACACAGGTTGAGGCCTTTGTTGGTTTTGGTAGGGTTGTTGATAGGATTGTTGTGGTCTACCATATTGCGGTGGAGGGTATTGGTTCTGGTATCTTCCCTGTTGTGGATAGGGCTGAGGGTAGGTTTGCCTAACTGCTTGCTTATTGTATGGGAAGTCTTGTGCTGTGTGATTTGTGTATCTCCGTTCTATGGTGCAATATTGGCTGCTAGGGTTCACTTGGGGTTGAGCCATGATGGGACTTACATTCGCCATATGGTCACCACCGCAAGTATAGCACCTCTTTACTGGGGTAAACCTTGGGATTTGTTTACTAGTGACACCTAGTTTTTGAGCTACTTTCTCCGCAAGTTCCTCAATTGATGTGGATTGCGAGGAAGAGAGACTAGAGGCACTATCAGAATCTTTATAGATTTTGGAAAGCTCTAACTCCTCCCCTAGGTTATCCTCGATGTCGATGCACATGCGTACACACTCTTCTACAGTCCTAGGGTCCTTCAAGTACAAATATGACCTCAATTTGGTACTTAGCAATCCATCCAAGAATAAAGCCACTTGTTTGGCTGGTGTGGGTAACTCAGGAACAGGGCATCTCTCAAGATATTGCCTAAATCTTCTTCATGCAAGTCTCACGGTCTCTTGAGGGGTCTGCTTGAAGCTATGTATCAATGAGGAAGTATTACGCCTTATGCCACTTTTAGAGAATTCAGTGATGAAAGCCTCTAAGAGTTGGTCTATGCTCCTAAATTGTCTCTCACTCAATGGTTGAAACCACGTAAGGGCTGTGTTCCTAAGGGTTAGACCAAAGGCATTATATTGCGTGAATAGGTCCTGAACTTGTTCAGCTCTAAAGACTTGCCTAAACTCGGCCACATGATCATATGGGTCTCCTGTGCCATCGAAGTAGTTCTTCATGGACTTAACTAGTTGAGTCGGTCTCAAAGTCCTGGTGTGTTCCCTAGGCCTTGGCAGAGGGAAATCATCAGCATTCCTTTGGTTCCTTGGGGCTCTAAGTCCCTCAGGTTCCACTCTATTTGTTTCCGTTCTCGTTCTTTCTCTTCCCACTGGGTTGGCAAAGCTTACCGTCGACCTATCTCTATGTCTGTCTCTTTGAGCTCCATGAGCTTGGGACGTTCCAGCTCCTGGGTGACCAAAGGACACATTCGATCTTGGTTGGGGGAAAATAAATTCACCTTTCCAAGTGTAAGCATGCCTATCATTTTATGTAACCACAAAGACCCTCTCTGAAGCGTGATCTAAGTAGGTCACTCTGCTTGGGCTATCAGGATCTTTGAACTCATATATCATGATTGTTCCTACCTCATTCGGCTGATCAGATCTATACCTCCAAAAGGCTTCATCGATCTCTCGGTTAAGGAGTAGATCTATGCTCTTATTGTCTTGGGGAATCCTAGTGAGAACAGATTTTCCTCGGGGGGTTCTAGGTTCTACACCCATGTTTCCTTGCAAGAGGTCACCTAAGTCTGTTTGTGGGATCACATTCCCAAATTCATCTGTCCTATCTGGATGACTGGTGACTACATATATTGTCCCTTCTTTGTCCAAGTACACCTATTTCAATGTATCCTCACTCATGCTCTTGGATGCCTTTAACCAATCCAGATCTTTAATAAAACTGCCAACTTTATGCTCCAACTGCAATGCCATGGCCATTACTGCATCCAAGGTCATACTGCCCACACATCGTATAATCATAACTTGTTTGAGCTGAGGGTTTAATCCATTAATGAACCACCTAGTAATCTCATCATCCAGTAGGTTAGCATGCGCTAGCGGTAGTTGTTGTAGATGAGTACGGAATAAAGTTGCATACTCTTGCACATTCTGATGTGGTTTCTGTCTATTGTTTTGCAAATAGTCAAAGATCTTTGCCGCATTTTTCTTTAATCGTAAACGTTGTAAGAAGGCATTCTTAACATCGCCATATTGATCAAAATGGTTAATGTCATATTCGGTTAACCACCCGATAGCCTCATTAACCAGAGTAGATTGGAACACTATAGCCTTATATGCCAGATCCGTTGGATAGTTGAGTACAACATAATTGATTTCAAAAGTATGCACATGAGCATCAGGATCATCACCAGGAAATCCTCCAAATTTTGTATATGTAACTCCAGCAGGTACTGGTCATGGGGGTATGATCTGCTACTGTTGTTGTTGTTGTTGTTGTTGTTGTTGTTGTTGTTGTTGTTGTTGTTGTTGTTGTTGTTGTTGTTGTTGGTGATGTTACTATTGCTGTTGCGAACCACTCATGTTGTTTAAATCAGGAGGAAGTATCACTTTGGAATTGTTTGAACAAGTCGATCCTAATGGCTATTGTGTCATCTCTCCACCTTGCAAGTTCTCTGGTAATCTGATATCATTAAGTCGATCACACATGCCTGTCACCGGAACCAGCGATTACTTCCTCAACAATACTTTCCACGGATGAGGTTGGTTGCACTTCTGGTATACCCTGTAGTCCTTGTACAAGAAAATATTGAGATGGCACTTTACTAGCCCATATCTCCTGCTTTCCTTCTGATGACTGTCCATCACCACTACCACCAGGATGCGTTCCCAACGTGCTAGGAACTTTCCAGGGATGCTGATCCCTTTTGCACTTTGGGTAAGATTCTTTGGAATGCATTACAAGCATATATCATAGGATTCATTCTCAAATCCTAATCTGCTCACAAGCTGGCTACTCCATGCCCCATGGCCAGTGCCAACGTTAATTTGTTATCTTGTCAAGATAGTTATAACTTACTTTTCGACTTTGCGTGGGTTCTTGTGATGGTCAGGGGTCTGTAATACAGAGGCCCTATATATATTTTCCCATTCACTTCATTATTGTAGTAGCCTCTTCATTACTTACCTGACAATTCTGACAAACTTAACTACTAATCTCTAGTACACAACAGAATATGACAATCAGCACACCCGAATACACAAAGTCTTGATACTTGCTAGCATTACCATCACCATTATACTTGCAATTCACCAATTCCTCGTTGAACAATAACACAGTACTGCATTTATTCAATACCGAACATCAATAAAATAGAACGATACAACAATGTATATAATTGCATTGGAATCAACCTCTAGACACATCGCCCAAACGTACAGTCCAGCGATGCCCCATTCGCTCTCTTCCAATCGCCTCTTCTATTATCAAAAAAGGGTTACAATGATTGCGCGACATCCTTTCAATGAGAGTCTGTTCCTAATTACATTTTCTACTAAATAGAATGATATTCATTTCTGGCGGCCTAACAATCCTCCTAAAGCAGGTGTAGAAATTTTACCGCAGAGGTCAGCATGTACCAACTCTAGAGGAGCTTGAGATCGATTGCTGGTCTCTCGTGGAAATGCCTCTCATTGTTTCCTGCCCATCATGCAAGCTTCACAAGGTTCCTACAACTCTGAAAATGTAGGCAAATGAGCGACCATCCTTGTTCTTTGCATCTCCTTCAAAACTGCAAATCCGAGATGCCCAAATTGTTGGTGCCATAACCTGCTTGCATCTTTATCTTCTGTAGCAGTTAAGTCACTTAACTCATACAACTTATCATGTCTTATGCCTTTACCTACTACATTACCTGACAAATCCATGATTTCTGCACCACTCTTATTGAAGTGAACTTCAAGTCCACGATCTTTTATTGTAGAAACTGACAACAAATTTCTTTTAAGTGTAGGTACATAGAGAACAGCAATAGAAGTCTTGCCTACAATTTTCTAGCTTCAAGACTGGTATGAGTAATAGCATAGGCAGCGATCTTCATGCCAAGGGAGCCAAGAAGCACCGATGTAATCATCCCCAAAATGAATGTGTTAGCGGTGAGAGCTGCGGTGATGAGTGCAGGGGCATTTTCACAAGTATCGATATACTAGGATGCCACAGTTCATGCTATATTATACATGTGGTCATGTGCAACATTACCAGACTTCAATCAACATAGAATCACAATACAATACTTCAATAAAGATATGTAGGACACTTTTCTGCCTCCTTTTATAGGTGGACAGTCTAGGACTCATCCAAATGAGGCAATTTCTTAGCCTTTACAGGTTTCATGTGATGATGCAAATCATTCCATTTGTAATGAAACTTTACATTATGCACTTGTTGATGAGAGAGTTGATATTGAATAGGCAAAAACTATGCCAAAATGGTTGGTGGAGGCTTTGCGTGATAGCAAATTAGATGCACCTCCATCATATCGTACTTGTTCAAGCTCTCATAGTGCTCCCTTTGCATCAAATTGCTATGCGATGGCTGGCTCTAGTCTTTGTGATGATAATGAGCCTGTTTGGTTTGATCGAGCACAAAATTCAGAAAATTGGATGGCTGCTATGCAATCAGAATATGATGCTATTATGAAGAATGGTACCTAGTCTTTATGTGAAAGAGGTATACAAGTTGAAGAATAAGTCTGGTGGAACAATTGATAGGTATAAGACTAGGCTTTTTGCAAAGGATTATGATCAGGAAAGAGGCATTGATTTTGATGAGACCTTTTCTCCTACATGCCGAATGACTAGTTTTCATAGCATTTGTGCACTTATAGCTCATCGTGGTTGGAACATACATCAAAAGGACATTAAAAATGCATTTGTGAATGGTTACTTGCATGAAGAATTGTATGTTACAACTACAAGGAAAGTGGTCATGGTATGTACAATTGTCCTCACCCTCATAGGAATCCCGGTGATATGTATCGTATGAGGATGCCACAAGAATATGCAGAGGGACAACAACAACCACTAAACCTCCCACCTGTTCCACCAACACAAGGAGAAGAATGATCAATAAACATTTTGAAGCTGACTGAGGAACAAGAGACCATGAACACTATGCCAATAAAGAGGAAAAAGGCGCAAGAAAGGGCATGTGCAGAAAGGGCATGAAAACAATCCATTATATGGTTTGAAGCAAGCACCAAGTGCTTGGTATGAAAAGATACATGCCTACCTAATTGCATATGGTTTTGAGAACAATCCAACTGAGAGCACCTTATATGTTAAGCGTGCAAATGATGTGCGTCTGATCATTGTTGCCTATGTAGATGACATGTTGATCACTAGTCCTCATAAGAAGCATATTGCTGATTTTAAGGCTGATTTTCATGCCTCAGTTGAGATCGCAATTTGGGGCATTTGCATCATTATTTGGGCATTCAATTATGCAAGTTGATGGCAGAATAACTTTGTGTCAAACAAAATATATTGACATATTATTGCATCATTTTGGCCTTGAAGACTACAAATCTATTGCCTCTCCTATGGAAATAGGTTTGCGGCTGAGTCTTCATGATATTGCAGATGCATTTGATGTTGTTCTCTATCAGTAGGTTGTTGAATGCTTGATTTACTTATGCATTACTCGGCTAGTTATTCAGTTTGATGTCTCATAGATGAGCAGGTTTATGCATTGCCCAAGTGACAAGCATTGGTAGGCAGTTAGGCACATCTTTCGCTACTTGAGTGGAACCTGGCCACTTGGATTGTTTTATCCCAAGGGGGATCACTACCACCAGATTTACATGTTTTTTCTGACTTCGAGTGGGCTAGTTGCTATGACACTCGTGTGTTCACTTGTGGTTTTGGCTTCATGCTTGGTAGCTCATGCATATCTTGGTTGAGCAAGAAGCAGCCTATTGTGGCCACTTCTAGTTGTGAGGCTGAGTATAGGGCATCTTTCACAGGGACTGTTGAGTGTGTGTGGCTCAGATGCCTTATGGATGATTTGGGTGTTGGTCAGTCTTCTGCCACCACCATCTTCACCGACATTCAGAGCGCATTGGCAGTTGCAAGGAAACCTATGTTCCATGCTTGCACTAATCACATTGAGGTGCACTATCATTGTTGGAGAGATTATTTTGGCATATGTGCCCACACAGGAGAGCATTGCAGACCTTTTCACAAAGGCTCTGCCTAGGGAGAAGTTTGAAGCTTTCCGCAAAGCTTTGGGATTACTTCCTTTTTTGGATTGATTCAACATAGCTTGGCACTTCCTTATACATGGGTGCGAGCTCCTTGTTCACTACATCACTCTTAGGGGGGATTTGTTATTTAGTTAGTGATGTGTGTGAACACACTAGGACCACCAGGCCACTTCTTTCCCTCTTTAGGAGTTTTTTTCTCGGGCTTGTATATATACCTATAACCCTAATGGGTAACTTATCTTTTTACATTCTCTTGGTAATACATTTAGTATTGTGTGTTGTGCTTCAAGCTTCTTCTTCTTCCTTGTGTTATTGGCATGCTTCCACAGACCTCAAACTCCAACACCTACATTCTAATTGCTCTCTTTTGTTTTGTAACAGAACATGCTTAATACTCCAACAACATAATAGATACTTGTGTTACACAAAAATATAAGACTCCCAAAAGGATTTTTGTACTTCTTAGAATCAGCTTCTGGTGTATCATCATCTGTTTAAAGTTTAAAGTTTGTCTCCATAGATATGACAGTGGATTCGCAATCCATCATCCCAAAATCTGTGAGGATTTTTGTAGCATAATTTTGTTGTGATATGAAAATCTCATCATCCTTTCGCCATACTTCAATGCCAATACAATAATGGAGTAGTAGAAATCTATCATCCCAAACACATACATGCATCTATTTGATGAAATATACATGATTTCCTATAATAATCATATTGTCTACATACAAGATGAAAATCACTAATTGGTTATCTTTTCTCATAACATAAAAATTTGCATCAGAGGTCCTTTTTTGTAAGCCTAGAGGAATGAAATATCAATTCATTGGTACCAAACTCTTTGAGCTTGCTTAAGGCCATGTCATGCTTTTTTAATTCTAGAGACCTTGTTTTCTAAATAAGATACCTTAAAACCTAGTGGTTGAAATACATATATCTCATCCTTGAGTTATCGATTCAAAAATGTTGATTTTATATCTATTTAGAATATAGGCCACCTTTTATGTGCAACAGCTCCAAGACCTTGCAAATTGTATTCATTTGTCTTGTTGTGAAAATGTCTCATGTACATAAAATCCTTCCACTTATGAGAATCCTTGTGCAAAGAGCCAAGCTTTGTACTTCTCTAAAGTGTGTGCTTTGTCTTTTTCTTTGCAAATCCACTTAGTTCCATTTAGCTCCTTTTTTGGTGGTAAAGCAACCAATTCCAAAGTGTCATATTTTAGTATGATATCATACTCAACATATTACCATTAGGAAATGAAATGCCACCATCTAGAGTAGATGCAAGAAAGCTATGAAATTCAGTGATAATGATGTGTTTACACACTTATCACCTTCACGGCATTTTTTCCTCTTTAGAAGGTTTTGTTCTCAAATTGTATATATGCCAATAACCCTAATGGGATAATCATATTTGTACATTCAATTAGTAATACACTCAATTTTGTGCCCCAATTTTTGTCTTTTTCATTGCTTTTTTTTCATGATTTCATAGTCCTCATAAACTCCAATAGTTAGTATCACAGCAAGCCTTCACTTTCTACAAGGCATCATCGACACCCTTCTAGTCACACTCAAATAAGTGCATGAAATTTAATGAGCATGCTTGAGGTCATTAATACTTCAAAACAAATTTGTTGTGTGGTATCAAAACATTTATTTGACCTTATCGCGGCCTCCAAATGCTCTTATCCCAACAGCTATGCAGGCATTTTTGTCCCTTTGTGCCAAACATATATATAGTTTTTAGTTTGCTAGTATAAGTGACTTGAGGTCTGCAGTGTAGCAGAGCATTCAGTTGGATATTTCCATTCAACATTTTTAAGAAATAATCAATTTTCTAAATTGGGTTATAGTCATTTGCCATGTGTGTAGTGATGTGTTTCGTATGTTGTTTGTTGAGGATAATTTGGATGGTTCTAACTACCCATAAGGGCCTAAATGATGTGTCATGTATTTTTAACAAAAGGATTTTGGAATATCATGCAGGGTGTTGAAATACATCCTCATAAACTTGCAAATACTATGATAGCACATGATGCACGTCATGTCAAAAATGATGATCTTCAATTTCCTCTTCCTAGTGTGCTTTCTATTGCACATGCTAAAGAGAAGCTTTGCTAGGATGGAAGTGATGCATATGCATATGGATTGATAGATTTTTTTTTCAAACATGCCATTATCCCTTAGATTTACTCATGCAAAACAACAAAATATGCTTGGGATACTCTTAACATGCTCTACTAGGCAAAAAATGAGACTCCTATTGTTTGCCTTTGAAAACAATCAGAGAGTTAGCATATAAATGAAGCAGATTCAATGGAAACTTTTTTGACAAAGATCAAGTATTTGAAAGATAGATTGATTTTTGCTTATGAAATCTTGCTAGATAGCTCATATGTAGAGACTGTTCTTAATAGTCTTCCAAATTATTATCAAAGTTTTGATTCTAGTCTTCATCTAATGATGAAAGTCAATCCAAATGCCTTAACATTTGAGGAGTTAGTGTGTTTCTTTTTTACAAGGAAGAAAGAGATTAAAATGGTTGTTGTAGAGGTCTTTACATCTTAAGTAAGAGTATACTAACCTGTTTTAGTATGAATAATGGGTGTTTACTATGCATTGTAACTATGACCCATCTTGTCGTGAGCAATGTATGTCTGTAGTGCAACCAAACATATTATCTTGTAGGTTAGTTTCTTCAGTTCACTTGAGTTTGTCCCTATAGGGAATACTACCACATGTGCAAAAAAAATCATCTTGTTCTATCATGGGAGTTGGGAAGATCATTCTTACGACTATTAATAGTAGTACTCTCAAACTCTTAGATGCCTTATATGTGCCACAGATCAAGAAGAATTTGTTATCAAATTCAATACTAGACAAATTTTTCTTGTTTGTTAGATTTCTTGATGATAATTGTACAGCCCTTGATCTCTCAAATGGTGATAATATCATTGCTTCTGGATGACATGAGTTGTATAAACTCATAACATGCAAAATCTGAGAATGATTCATCATGTGCAATTCATAATTCTCAAGCTATTTTAGATGCAAAACTTTGACATGCATGTGTTGGTCATCTAAATTTTGCTAGTTTGCTTTGTCTTCAGAATTCTAAAATGGTGTCCGATTTGTCCAAAATTTAGGAGCCTTCTAAACATGTTTTTGAGAGTTGTATTTTGGGTAAAATGCAATGTTTTTCCTTACCAAAGATAGCTTATTTAAAGCTTCATATAAATTGTGGTTTGTTCATAGTAATGTCTTTGGTCCCATGCAGACACCTTCATTATTACCTATACTTCATGACTTTAATTGATGATTTTTTTAGGTATCATGAGTTTATTCATTGAAAGCGAACTCCAAATTATTTTTTCTTTATACACTTCTTGGTTATGTCCAAAAATCTTTGAGCATGTAAAATGGGCACCCTCTGTTTTGATTTGGGAGGGGGGATGGGGGGTACTATCTTTTGAGTTTAATGCATTTTTGGCTAAGCATGGGATAAAACATCAATGTGCATTGTCGTATACACCTCAAAAAAATGGATTTGATGAGAGGAAGAATAGAAATCCCATGGGAATGCCAAAGGCTATGGTGAAAAGTTCAGCTTCACTGCACAGCTTCTGGCTTAAGATTGTTGCTTAAGATTGTTATATGTACAGCATATGTACTTAATAGATGTCTCACCATAGTATTGCATCATATCACTCCATATGAGACTTGGCATGTTTAGAAGTTATTTGCTGCTCATCTACGTGTTTTTGGTTGTTTGGTATAACCATTAGTCCCTGAAAAATTTGGATGATAAATCTATGAAATATATTTTCATTGGTTACAATTTTGAAAGAAAAGTATATCGTTTGTATCATCCATAGAATAAGTGTATTTTGATTATTCATGGTATTGTTTTCATGAAAGATGCATTTCAATCCTTACTTACATGTACCAAGAAGCTGTCAGCTAGCTCTAAGGATGTTTATGACATGTTTCTTCCTCTTTTACAGGTGTACAATCAAATGCTGCTCCTATTGAGGTTATTCCTTAACCTTTATAGGTTTCAAATCATGATGTAGATCATTCTATTTCTTATCAAGATTTACATTATGCACTTCTTGATCAGAGAGCTGATATTAAAGACACAAAAATATGCCCAAATGGTTGCTGTAACGTTGAAAGATAGCAAGTTAGATGTACCTTTTTCATATCATGCTCAATTAGGCTCTCATAATTCTTCTTTTGCATCAAATTGTTATGAAATAGTTGTCTCAAGTTTCTATGATGAGAATGAGCCTATTTCTTCTGATGAAGCACAAAAATCAAAAACTTCGACGGCTGTTGTGAAATAATTTGATGCCATTATGAAATATAGTACTTGATGTTTATGTCACTTACCTCCTAGCAAAAATGTCATTCACACTAAATGGGTATACAAGATGAAGAAAACCATTGACACTAAATGTTTATAGAAGATGAAACTTAAACCTGATGGAACAATTGATAGGTATAAGGCTATGCTTGTTGCCAAAGGTTATGGTCAAGAAAAAGACATTGATTTTGATGAGCTCTTTGCTCCCATGTGTTGAATCACAATTGCTCATAGCATATGTGCACGTGCAGCTCACTGTGGTTTGAATATACATTGGTTGGACATTAAAATTTCATTTCTAAATGGTGATCTACATGAAGAAATGTATGTTTTTCCAATGTCATCATTTTGTGCAAAAAGGGCATGAAGACAAAGTATGCATGTTGAAAAAGGCATTGTATGGATTGAAGCAAACAACACGTGCTTGGTATGAAAAGATACATGCCTACTTGTTGGAACATGGATTTTAGAATAGTTTAATAGAGAACAACTCATATGTTAAGCGTGCAAATGATGTACTTCTCATCATTTTTGTATGTGTTGATGATATGTTGTTGGTCCTAACAATAAGCATATTGCTGAATTTTAGGCTTATTTGCATGCCTCTTTTGAGATGCCAGATTTGGGGCTTTTGCATCATTATCTGGGCATTCAATTTATGCAAGTTGATGAGGGAAAAGGGTTGTGCCAAACAAGATACATTCACATGTTATTTCAATGTTTTGGCCTTGAAGATTCCAAACCTATTGCCAATCCCATGGAGACAGGTTTACAGTTGAGTCTTCATGATGTTGGAGATGCATTTGATGTTGTTCTCTATTAGCACATTGTTGGATGCTTAATTTACTTATGCATGACCCAACCTAATATTCAGTTTGTTATCTCTAAGATATGCAAGTTTATGTATAACCTAGCATTGCTAAGCAGTTAAGCGCAACTTTTTCTACTTGAGTGGTACCCGGCTACTTGGGTTGTTTTATCCCAATGGAGATCCTTACCACCATATCTACATGCTTCTTTTGACTCCAATTGGGCTAGTTTCTATGACGTCCATGAGTGGTTTGTGCTTCATGCTTGGTAGTTCATGCATATCTTGGTTGAGCAAGAAGCACTCTATTGTGATAGGTTCTAGTTTTAGTATAGGGAAAAATTCATAGCTATTGTTGAGTGTGTATAGTTCAAACACTTTTTGGTTTATTTGGGTGTCGGCCAATCTTCCATCACCATCATCTTTACTAATAGGTAGAGCACATTGGAAGTTATGACAAACCTTGTGTTCCATGCTCGCACAAAGCACATTGAGGTCCATTATCATTATTTCAAGCAAAGACTTTGTTGGAGAGATCAGTATGACTTATGTACCCACATAGGAAAACCTTTTTACAAAGGATTTGTATAGGGAGAAGTAAAGCTTTGGGCTTACTTCCTTTTGTGGATTGATTCCATTCCATGTAGTTAGCATTTCCTTATACATGAGTGAAAGCTCCTTATTCATCATATCACTTCCATGGAGGATTTGTCAATATATTTTTATAGTGTGTGAACACACGAGCATTTGGGCACTTTTTTCTCTCTTTAGGAAGTTGTTTTTCCTCGGCTACCTAACAAGCTACTCATCTTTGTACATTCACTTAGTAAGACACCCAGTGAGTGCTCCAAGTTTTTTGTTCTTCCTCATGTTGTTTGCATGCTTTTGTAGTCCTGAAACTCCAACAAAGACAAGGGATGTATGAAACCTTTTGAGAAATATGCAATGGTAACAAGAATAAAAAATTTTAGGTACCTCTTTTAACTTATGCATGTTTCATCAAAATGTCCAATATTGTTATGGCATTGTAAAGCCCTAAAATTCTTGGTAAAGTTTTTGTTTGAGTGCCTTTTAAAGATGATTATATGATGTGTTGTCTATTAACTTCAAGGTGTCTTAAGGTTTGACTATGTGTTTGATCATATCAAGTTTCCTTCTCTCTATAGAACCATAATCTCCCATCATTGTTCCTACTAAAACATATTGTACATGTCAATATTACTTTCATGGTTTGTAAGAATGAATTAGAAACAAAATCCAACATCATTTGCCTATCGAAAGTTGCATTTCAAGGCTCCTCCATTTTTAAAAAGGAATTTATGTTCTCGTGTTTTTGTTTTCTCATGGGAAAATGTGTAAAATGACTTATGCAATGCCACATATCGCAAGCTAAGCCCCTTGGTCCAAAAAAAACTATCTTATACTTTTGTGAGTGCTCTGCATAAGTCTTTGTATTATCCTTCTCCTTCTATACTTCAATCTTTAGCTTTTAATTCTCCTTTTTTGAATGTTTGATCTTTATTTCCAATATATCTGACTCTTCTTAATCTCTTCCTTTGATATTTTGTATCTCAAAACCAAGTTCATTCTCTTCTTCCATTGTTGCATATGACATGGTGCAAATACAAACAATAATCAAGCATACCATTGAAGATATCACTAATATATTGTAAAAAGATGTTAAGTTTTGGAATGGTAGTGAAATTTAGCCTAATGGCTTGCTTCTTTGCAATCATACCTGAACCAATATTACTTTATTCTTTTTTATTCCTTGACTTCATAGTTTCCATAATCCTTCTCCGAATCAAGATGTAAATAGACTTCAACATTCTTTATCATTTGTTTGCATGAAACATGTTCTCACAAAATGTTGATGGACGCAATTGACAAAAGCATAACACATAGAAAGCTAAGGTCTATTGATAAAGAAAAGCAAAAAGGAAAAAGAGAGAGAAAGATTGAAAGAAAAACGAAGACCCTTTCAAAAGGGCGACAAAAAGTGACCTTCCCCAAGAATCTTAATATTTTGACATTTGGAAGTTCTTAAGAATGTTTCCCAACCTTTCTTTTCAAAAAACATAGTTGACCGTCACACTTATGAGAGACATAATACTTATCAAACAAAAACTCATGGATAAAGGGAGGCCAAAAACAAAGAGAAAAGGAAAGATTGAAAAAGAAAATGCAAAAGAGAGTACAAATAGACTTTGCCGAAGAATCTTAATGTCATATTATGGATGCACACCCTCTTGGGTGAGGTGGCATAGATGCCACATGGCATCACATGGGTATTTATACCACTTGGTAGAAGAGACATGAGGAGGTCTCATATATGAGAGGGTATCTTAGTGAGAGCAGTATCATATAACTCCTCAATGAGAAGCTTGGCGGATGGGCGGCGAACTCAAACAGACATCTCTGTGTACTTTGCGCGAGCATCATCAGTCCGATTGAGTGAGCAAAAGGACTGTAACACCATAGTGGTATCAGATCTCACTTTAACTCAGAGGTCTCACTTTAGCTCCTATTCTTTCAAAGAGAAAAAAGAAAGGAAAATATGATTTCTTCATAGGTGAAGAATTGAGTATGTTTTCCTTTAGACAGAAGAGGTGTCTGGGAAACATCTCTTACTCTTTATTTCAGAAGGAATTCATTTCCTCTACTTTTCAATGTAATTTTCCTTCATATGGGAATATGATCCTCCACTATTGTATATGCATGTTCTCAGCTATGGATGAGTAGAGAAAATGGATTCTCGAAATCTCCTCCAAACGGAAAGGGAAAGTGGAATACATTCCACTAGTAGAGCTCTTTTCCTTAGAAGAGATTGAATAGAGAGAGAGAGAGAGTTTCACTTTCTCACTTTTAGACTGTCTAGATAGAAGTGGCACTCTTCTATCAAAGACAAGAGGGAGATCAGTTAATTATGATGGTTAGATTGAGTCTCACCTATAGACTTTAGAGAGAAGTAGTTATGGTATTTCTAGTAACGGTCCTTGACTAGATGAGATGATCTAGTTATTGACATTAGTGAGACTGGGAATATAGTTATGACTTCTCTCCTAAGAGTTTATAGGAGATAGGGATGTATCTAACCTATTGGGGTACCAAACTCTCAATTGATGCTTCATCATGAGGATGATGTGTGAGCATCAGTTAGGAGGATGGGTACTTAGGGATTATCTAAATATCAAAGGGAATGCTTTTTGCATTCATATGGCAAACTACAGGGAAGAGAATATTTTAGAGTTTGCACTAGTGCCAACAGATGCTCTTCCAATAGAACTAAGTCCAATGGTAAAGGATGACAAACCACAGGCTTCTTGGTCGATGAAATGTAGAGATTGCATTTTACTATCAAGAAATTCTTATATATGAGCTAGATGATGGAATTGCATAGTCACAAGGTAGTTTAAAGGAAACTATTAATTGTGAGCACACTCAAGGTTAGGAAGACCTGGAGTGTTATGAGGGCAATCTATTATTTAGTTTTAGATGGGTTTGAAGTCACTTTTTATGGGACTTTGTTCTATATTTCAGAGGATTATATTGTTTACTATCTCCATTATGGTATGGTCAAGCTTATAAGTTTGGCACTTTTACACTTGCTTTACATGCTATTGCTCCAAGGAGAATACATCATATGGACTTAGGTCATTTGGATGATGTTGTATGTTACGGGAGTGATAGTTTGGAAAGTGGAGTGTACATGGGAGATAGTAGGCACCACTCAGATGGTTTCCCACCTTTGAGATGATCTCATATGAGACTTCTTAAGGGGAAGGATATGGGGAAACAACACACAAAGATGACCATGTACATAGAGTACATGGGGTTCAGGGGAGTCCGAGCACTTTCTTCTACCATGAACGACATTTCATTTACACTTTCGAGGACGAAAATGCTTTCAAGGGGAAGGAAATGTCATATTATGGATGCACACCCTCTTGGGTGAGGTGGCATAGATGCCACATGGCATCACATGGGTATTTATACCACTTGGTAGAAGAGACATGAGGAGGTCTCATATATGAGAGAGTATCTTAGTGAGAGCAGTATCATATAACTCCTCAATGAGAAGCTTGGCGGATGGGCGGCGAACTCAAACAGACATCTCTATGTAGTTTGCGCGAGCATCATCAGTCCAATTGAGTGAGCAAAAGGATTGTGACACCATACTTAATACTTTAATTACAAGATTTTCTTTTAAAAGTGAATATTTAAATTATCTTATAATTAAGTGGGTTAGACAAATAAAATAAAATGTTTAAAAATGAGTGAGCATTTTTTTACTAAATCTACCACAAAGTCCTGAAAAGCTAAGCTTCAATCATTTTCGAAATATAGAGTAAATAACATCGAGATATTAAGGGAGAGAGAAGGTACTTTGACTCATTTATTAGAAGAAATCACCTTTTGCAAGTCATTCTACTTACAATCTTGAAAATATTCGTTTCTCAGCTCTAAAATTGGTAGCAATCTTATCGATAGCTTTCAAGATTGAACTTGGGAGTTTAATGTTACTTCTGAGGTGACATTCAATATTCGTTTTTTGTTTTCTAGATTAGAGCAATTCAGATCACCTGAGCAAAGGCCCACCATTTTGCCACTGATTGAAACGGTAATATTTGACGTACATTTTCATCTCCATCTTCAAACAGACATAGACAAACTTTTTTTACATCACGAGAACAGCCTAGCTGCTACCTGTAAAAATTTATAAATAGAGTAAGTGGAAAACTAACATGGTTTGTCATAGCTACACTTGACTGTATTAGATCTTACAAGAATGCAAGAATTTTAACATAACCACGGAGTGACATGACAATGCTGAAGAAAAACAGAACGTTACTACAATCTTTGATTCTGTACCGTGAAACATCTGATTGACAAGCACAACATCGAGACCAATAGTTACCAGAGTCTGCCAACAGCAAAATATACAAGTAAATGCATTTCAAATATATGTATCAACCACAGATGCACGCTTTATAAATACATACACAGATTGCTTATCTGAGAACATACCGGAAGCTAAAACATCACACAAATTCAAGAAGCTGACACCAAGCAAATAAAAATAACTGAACACTGTAAGAATTTAGTTTCTGGCCCTGCAAAAGGGCTTTAAGGCAACGCTTAAATCAATGTAGATGGTAAATCTACAAGGATTCTCTTGAAGCGAAATAGAAAGGAAAAAGCCTCCTGTTAAGAGTCCTCAAATTTCAGGTGTTTTGTGTTTCAAGCCCTGCAACTTGGCTGCATACTAGTCCGTAAGGCTTGTGGGCACGTTATAGCCAAAAAATGTATACATACAAAATCCTCTCGCTAGATCCTCACGACGATATCACCAAAATAAAAATTCTAAAGCTTTGACCAACTTAAGTATAGCCAGGCCCCTTCAGATGAAAAGGCCAATTATACAACAAAGATTGTATAAAGGCAATAACATGTTTAAGCACAACCTTTTTTGCCATTTTCAGCATATATCAAATAGGAAAAGGAAGGGGAAAAAAGAGGAGAGATGGTACAGGGGAAGAGCAAGTATTATTAATTCCAACATAAGAAATGAAATAGCGGCTGGAAAAGAGAGTAGACTCAGAAATGCAACTAAAATTAAGTCTGGCATAGTTCTTTAACATAAATTAGTGCCCAAGCCCAGATTTTATGTGCAGAATTGCAGTTGAGTGGGTATATCATTGGCAGAGTTTCAGCATAAATTCATATACAAATGAAGATTCAAATTCTGTGCAGAATTTTTACAGCATCCTGATCTCTCAAAAATCTAAACAGTTCAGTTTACAATTTTTTTAAATACAGCTGAGCAGAAGATAGTACAGAATCTGCCAGAATTTCTGCACAGGTTTTTCAGCCTACATGGGGATTAAATTTTGTCTACATAAGAATTGAATTTCTGTCCACAAGAGGATAAAATTTCCATTTACATGAGCATCCAGATCAACGTTTTTCTTTTCTTTTTTTTTAGGTGAAGAGAGGCTAATTTGTACAGTACAACAGATATTTCTGCCTAAATAATAAGATGGCCAAGGTCACCCAGAACTCAAAGACTGTTTGATGAGAAAGTGTCCAATTTCTTACAAGACTTGTAAACACATTAGTAAAGTTGAAAATTCGTTTTGATTATAACCTTTACCCAAGACTATGACTTATAGCAGCTGTTCTTTTATATCCCCAGATTCTTGGTGAACCACTCTCCACCAATGTACCTTTTTAATGGGGCCTTAAAAGTAGGTCAAGTAAAGAAAGTGATTCTGATGAGGCCCTTTTCTCTGCCAGACTTCCTATTAAGGGCTCCTCAGGTCTGTTGTTTTGATGACTGGAATGATATAGATGCAGGGTATCTGCATTTGATTTGGATGATGCAGACATACTTGATACCCTGATTGTAGCAGGCTGTTCAATAGAAATAGTGCTGCTTAGTTGTTTATGAGTACAAGAAGTTTGTTCGAGGTTCTGCACAACCATAGGGAGCCTCGGTCTGGGCAGGAGCCTATTGTTATCCAGCTGTGCCTTAAGGAATACCTCAGCCTTTGCACGCCTTGCTTGAGATGATACGAAAGCATTATCAGAAGAGCTGGGTGAAGGCTCTCCAGTTCCAGGTGAAGGTACACCAAGTGACGAGGCCATCCCCAGCTTGTTTGCTTCATGATCACTCCCAATATTAGACTTAAACAAGGGTGTTTTAGCATCATTTTCATTGATGGAGAGCTCGGCTTTTCTGGTGTAAGGACTCTCCAAGGGAGGAAATTTCCATGGAGTCACATGGTCCAAGCTCGCATGTTGCAATCCATGACCAACCTGGTGGACCTGCTTTCCTTCAATCCTCTGTAAAAATGCTTGTTTTGCTTCTTCACTCATTGGCTGCAAACAAAAACGAAAAGAATTACCGAACAACTCGCAAGCAGTTTCCCTTCAAATTACTCCAAAGCTCACCTCATGAGAAAACCGACAAAGGTCTCCATTCACGCATCGTTGTCTCATATGAAAGTATTTGCAAGGGAACGAGGAAAGATCATGTGAATATGGACAATCAGAGCCCTTCAAGCAGCAGTTCCTTACAAAATATTTGCACATCTGTATGCAGCAGAAAAATTGGTGAAACTCGGCAGTGAAATTG